>VWYK01088946.1:0-12911 GCA_013399775.1 Semnornis frantzii
AAAAAAAAAAAAATGTGGTCAAATAGCAATATATGTAACATATAGTTGTGGTTTAAATTTTCCTGGATAGTTTGGCAAGGAAGCTTGCACCACGGGAAAAAGGAAACATGAACCATTGCCTGTTATTCATTGCCAAAGTTCAGGTGGACTGAATAAACAAATGTATTTGACTGGGTCCTAAAAAGCAAACCCTTTTGAGTCAAGAGAACTAACTAAAATACATTTTTTCCCCCCCAAAAAAAAAAAATTGTTAAAGTTTTTGCAGATTTTCCCTGAAATTAAAGCACTATTTTGTTTCAGAAATTATATCTTCTATAAAATACATCTCATACAAACTTGTAGAGTAGAAGATAAAACTAATTTCAAGAAGTCCCATAATCCAGAGGAAACCAGGGAAAAGTGTGTGCCAACCCAGCCATGCATCCTTAACTTTTACCTCCCTATCTGCAGTTAAATGAAAATTAATTGCAACCCTAGCTGAAACTATTCACAGGCAATTTGTGCAGTGGGCTGCAAAATTGTTACACACTTCCCCTATTTATAAAATCTATTGATCTTTATTACCTAATGCAGATGTTAAAGCTCTGCATATCTGCTTAGTTTTTTTTGGAGAGGTGCTCTGAGATCATAGAACCATAGAATGGGAAGGTTGGAAGGGACCTCAAAGGTCATCCAGTTCCAACCCCCTGCCATAGGCAGGGACACCTCCCACTAGAACAGGTCACTCAAGGCCTCCTCCAACCTGGCCTTCAACACCTCCAGGGAGGTTGTGGAGCACAGAATCACCCAATGCGATCAAAGGTCCACAACCTCCCTGGGCAACCTGTGCCAGTGTCTCACCACCCTCACTGCAAACAACTTCCTCCTAACATCCACTTTCAATCTCCCCTCTGCCACTTCAAACCCATTGCCCCTTGTCCTGTCATTGCAAGACCTTGTCAATAGTCCATCCCCAGCCTTTCTGTAGGGACACTATAGATACTGGAAGGCCACTCTAAGGTCTCCTGGAAGCCTTCTCTTCAAAGGAAATGGATTTTAGAATCAAAGAACTTTCATTATGAATAATTTTAATCATATATGACAGGATACAAGGAGACATAACTGCTAGGTAGTTTCAAACAATGAACATTAGTTCTTCCAAATACCAAGACCATAGTTAACTTGGCAAACCTTGCCTCATCTTAATTTTCAGTCTGTTTTTCCTTCCCTTTAAAGCACAGCAGTGTTTCTCAAGTAGTTTTGCTTAATGCATCCCTGTAAAGAGGACAAAACAATAATTAATGTAATAAGGATTAAGGTATCAGAATTTTCTGCCTGTTCTCCCTAAAAGCATATCCTTCAGTTTAAGTGAGCAGTTACTACACATTGTCATGTACATCACACTAGAAGTCAAGATGCTTTTCTAGATTGACATCAAAACTTGCAACATCCTGCAGGTTTGACTATACTTCTCTCAGATATTTAGTTTGGAATAGGTGAAGAGGGTTTTAAGTGTTTTTATTCAATGTTGAGTACTCAAAACAATGGCCAGCGTGTAACCTGACTAAACCTCAGTGGTAATATGTGGCTGCACTGGGACTGATTTCTTTCTAAATCAAAGAACTTGACAGGATCTTTAGTTGAGGAAAGTATCACTACTAAACTGCATTTTTTTCAGGCTAAATTTACTTTTGTGCAGCTTGAGCTAATTTCCTCTAGTTCCTGAACTTCTTAGAATCACAGAATGGTAAGGTTGGAAGGGACCTCAAGGTTCCTCTAGTTCCAAACCCCTGCCATAGGCAGGGACACCTCCCACTAGCACAGGGCACTCAAGGCCTCCTCCAACCTGGCCTTGAACACCTCCAGGGAGGGAGCAGCCACAACCTCCCTGGGCAACCTGTGCCAGTGTCTCACCACCCTCACTGCAAACAACTTCCTCCTAACATCCACTTTCAATCTCCCCTCTGACACTTCAAACCCATTCCCCTTGTCCTGCCATTCCCAGCCCTTGTCAATAGTCCCTCCCCAGCCTTCCTGCAGCCCCCTTCAGATCCTGCAAGGCCACTCCAAGCTCTCCTGGAAGCCTTCTCCTCTGCAGGCTGCAGAGCCCCAACTCTCTCAGCCTGTCCTCACAGCAGAGCTGCTGCAGCCCTCTCAGCATCTTGGTGGCCTCCTCTGCACTGGCTCCAACACTTCCATGTCCTTCCTGTGCTGGGGGCTCCACAACTGCACCCAGGACTGCAGCTGGGGTCTGAGGAGAGCAGAGCCAAGGGGCACAATCCCCTCCCTTGCCCTGCTGCCCACACTGCTCTTGCTGCAGCCCAGCACACAGTTGCTGTCTGGGCTGCACTCACACTGCAGCCTCATCTTGAGCTTTTCATCACCCCACACCCCCAGATGCTGTTCCTCAGGGCTGCTCTCAGTCATTCCCCACCCAGCCAGGAGTTGTGCTTGGCATTGTGCCTACCCAGCTGCAGGACCTTGCACTTGGCCTTGTTGAATGTCAGGAGGTTGGCCTGGGCACACCTCTCCAGCCTGTCCAGGTCCCTCTGGATGGATCTCTGCCCTCTAGCAAGTGACTGTGCCACACAGCTTGGTGCCATCTGCACACTTGCTGAGGCTGCACTGATTCCTCTGTCCATGGCACTGACAAAGCTGTCAAACAGCACTGGTGCCAGCACTGACCCCTGAGGGAGCCACTTGGCTCTGGTTTCCAGGTGGACATTGTGCCCTTGATCACCACTCTCTGCCTGCCACCATCCAGCCAGTTCCTTATCCAGCGAGTGGTGGAGATGCAGGAGATAAGAAACAAAACCTTATGCAGAAGAGGGTTAGGGAATGAAATTATATAATGCACTAAGTAAATAAAACTGTATTAAATATAAAAATGCATGAAAATTAAGACATTAGATCTCTATGGAAACCTGACAACAAGTGAAATGAAAGAAGGCTTTTGTAGTAGGCTTCCACAGAACAAGAATCACCAAATCACTGATTTGTCAAGAAGCCAGAAAGGTGCAGCAGGAACGGGGGGGAGTAAGATCTGTTGAGGGAGGACAAACCCAACCAATATTTATTTTGAATTTCAGATATTTGGATGTTAAACATACACACAGACACACACAAATGTGAATCCCAGAAGCATTTCTTCTGCTTGGACTTTGAATTTGGGGGTTTTTTGTGTGTTGTTTTTACTTCTCATGTTACTTTGTGAGCTGACATTCATTTGTATGTGATGTTTGCTTTAGATGATTTCATGTGCTGTCCAGTTGTATGTGCTGAGTGCTGGAGCTTCCAGTGTTTTGCATGAAAGATACTACAAAACTACAACTTCTTCTGTTTAGAGATTTTAATTCTTAGAGCTATTTAACTTTACCATATAAAGTTATTTAGATGCTGACAGCAAAATCTTGCTATGAGCTTGAGGCAGACTTCACAGAACCTACCAGACAAAGCTGAC
This sequence comes from Semnornis frantzii, assembly GCA_013399775.1. Taxonomy (NCBI): domain Eukaryota; kingdom Metazoa; phylum Chordata; class Aves; order Piciformes; family Ramphastidae; genus Semnornis; species Semnornis frantzii. Next base: position 3,440 of record VWYK01088946.1, read on the forward strand.
TTGTTTGAATAGTTTCATCTCAGGTGATTGAATTGTTTCATTTCATTTTATCCCGATTCTGGTCCCGAGGAGCTTTAAGCATGGAGGAGACTTGACAGTTTTTTAATGACTTAGGCTGCAACAGGAGGCTGTAGACTTTGCTAATGGTAACCATGAAAAAAAGAACTGCATGATTTTGGCAGCAGACTGAGTTGTTGTATTCAAAAGAGATAATGTCTGGAATTAATTTCTTATCATAGAATAGGACTCTGTCTTATTCTATAAAGCCACAGCATGGTAGCAGCAGGATAGTGGAGCTGTTTTTCAGTGCAGTAGTGCTCACTTACAGACACTTATACAAAAGCATGTCAGGTACAACTTCTGAGTTAGCCAACCAAAGGATAATGATCAGTTTATAGCCAGTTGTGCAAAGTGATTTTTTTCCTATTCCTTGTCATGACAGTGGTGCTAGCAGACTATGAATTTCTTGCTGCATTCATGTAATCTTAAATCCATCACAACCTTTCATTGTTACTGCAGAAGATAGTCCAAGTTTTCCTCTCCTGAGATCTGGCAAAGAGATAGTATCACAGAGTTCCATCAGTCTGTAAAGTGATTAAATCTGAGGTAATTCCTTAGTTCAAATAAAAACACAGCTTCACCCAGGGCAAATTGTGCCTGGTAAACCTAGTGGCCTTCTATGAAAAGGCCACAACATCAATAGACAAGGAATGAGCAACTGACATCATTTACCTGGACCTGAGCAAGGCCTTCAACACTGTCCCACACAACATTCTGGTCTCCAAGCTGGTAAAATATGGGTTTGATGGATGGACAACTCAGTGGATAAAGAACTGGCTTGACAGCTGCACCCAGAGAGTGGTTGTCAATGGATCCATGTCCAAGTGGAGGCAGTGTCAAGTGGAGTCCCTCAAGGATCAGTACTAGGACCAGTCCTGTTTAATATCTTCATTGGTGACATGAACAGTGGCATTGAGCATGCCCTCAGCCAGTTTGCCAGCAGTGCCAAGCCATGTGGTGCAGCTGACAGCTGGAGGGAAGGGATCCATCCAGAAGGACTTTAGCAGGCTGGAGAGTTGGGACCAGGGCAACCTCATGAAGTTAAACAAAATCAAATGCCAGGTCCTACATCTGCGTTAGGACAATCCCAAGTATCAATGTAAGCTGGCAGTGACTGACTTGAGATAAGCCCTGAAGAAAAGGACTTGGGGTTTGTGATGATTCAGCCCTGGCTGTGGGCCAAATGCCCATCAAAGCAGCTCTCTCACTCCCCTTCCTAGATGTACAGGGGAGAGGGGAAAATAGAACACAACCTAGTTATATCATAGACTCATAGAGTGGTAAGATTGGAAGGGACCTCAAGGATCATCCAGTTCCAACCCCCTGCCATAGGCAGGGACACCTCCCACTAGCACAGGTCACTCAAGGCCTTGTCCAGCCTGACCTTGAACACCTCCAGGGAGGGAGCAGCCACAGCCTCCCTGGGCAACCTATGCCAGTGTCTCACCACTCTCTCTGCAAACAACTTCCTCCTAGCATCCAATTTAAATCTCCTCTCTGTCAGTTCAAACCCATTGCCCCTTGGCCTGGCATTGCAAGACCTTGTCAATAGTCCCTCCTCAGCCCAAACCCAATGCAGGCATACTGGTGGACAAGAATCTCAACATGAGCCATCAGTGTGCACTTGCAGCCCAGAAAGCTAATCATATCCTGGGCTGCCATGGCCAGCAGGTCAAGGGAGGCGATTCTTCCCCTCTACTGTACTCTGGTGGGACCCCACCTGGAGTACTGCATCCAGTTCTGGAGCCCCTATTACAGGAAAGAGGTGCTAGAATATGTCCAGGGAAGGGACAATGAGGATGGTCAGAGGGCTGGAGCACCTCTCCTATGGAGACAGACTGAGAGAGTTGGGGTTGTTCAGTATAGAGAAGAGAAGGCTCTGAGGAGACCTTATCGTGGCCTTCTAGTATCTTAAGGGGGCCTGCGAGAAAGCTGGGGAGGGACTTTTTAGGCTGTCAGGTAGTGATAGGACTGTGGGGAATGGAACAAAACTAGAAGTTGGTGGATTTAAATTGGATGTCAGGAAAAAGTTCTTCACCATGAGGGTGGTGGGACCCTGAAACAGGTTGCCCAAGGAAGTGGTGGGAGCCTCATTCCTGAAAGTTTTTAAGGTCGAGCTGGATGGGGCTCTGAGCAGCCTGGTCTAGTGTGAGGTGTCCCTGCCCATGGCATGGGGATTGGTGCTACATCATCTTTGACCCTGACAATACTGTGATTCTGTGAAGTTGCAATAATCTTTCAATAGCAAAACAGGAGATCTAAAATTCTGGGAAATGTCCTTGAAAGGAATAGCATTAAGAGGTATGGAAAAAAAAATCTGAATTAATTTTGATCAGATCTATCAGTGCTGTGTAGAAGATGTAGTACTCAAATGCTAGGCCATTGTACCATGATACACAGAGTATCTGAGGGGTTTAAAGACTGAAACACCCCTCTCCAAAAATAGTTCTAATGTACCAACCGAGCACTAAGTGATGCAAAAGAGAATGTGGAGAGAAAAAAGGAAAGATAGAAAATTTGGAACAATATATTAGTCTGTACTTAGTAGATAATAATGAGAGATTTTTAAAAGGAAGGTTAAAAAAGGGAACTTATTTTTGCTCTGTCCTTCTTTTAGAAAGCACTTAATTTCTTCAATTAATTGATTTGAATGACAGTTGTAGACAACTAATCAGCTACAGATGTCCAACTCTATAAGCTGCAGTCAGAAAAATACAAGTTATTTATAAGTCCTTCATAAGGGGGGGGAAAAAAAGCCACCACACACACACACAAAAGGCATATTTTTCTGTTTCTTTTATGTGTATTTAGTTCCTTTGCAAAACTCTTTAGCTCCATCTTCAGAGCCATAATGTGTATGCACCTTCAAAACAGAAAGACAGGAATTTGTCGAGAACATTGCAACGCACTGGAAAGTTAACACAGCACAAAAGCTTTGATATGTGGCTGCAAACAGGGGATTTTAAACCAAGTATTAGGCAGAAAGCTTTGAGGTACACCACTTCCCATGCACTGGTCTTGATTCTGGCAGTTACTTGTGCTGCACTGGTTCAAGGATTTTTCATATGTCTTAAACATGTATGTGTGCAAATACTTCATTGAATAAGGGTATGGTTTACCAACATGCACATTAAAGATGAATGAAGACATCTTGGCAGGGCTTGAGGAGCAGGGCTAAGGAGTGCAGCGAAAAATATTGATGTATTTAACCCATTAAATTACTGGGTTCTGATCTGATTGGCTTAAAGCTGCTGCTGAAAGTTGACACAGCTGTCAATAGCAGAGGCTGAATAGCTGGGAGGCTAGCAGGTTTGAAAGTAGGAAATCCATCAATTGGTAGAATTTATGGCCCTGTTGTCAGCAGCGTGACAGCTGTGTTAGAGAGTAGTAAGGCTAAGGAAATCAGAGGAATACAGAGTAAATTAATTCTCTGCTGAGGGTATGGTTACTTTAAAAGTCAGTACATTAAACACATCTCATCACTTGGCTCTAAGAGTCAGGTCTGATTTATTTTTCTGTCCCATCCCACCAGTGCAGCTTCTGTCTGAGATCAGACAAGGCTGCAGCCCGTGCTGCTGAATTGCCTGTGAACATGAGGAATTTTACTTGCTTTATTACTATTTTCTTATATATACATATACACACACTATAATATACTATTATATAAACTGTTACCAAGTTTGTAATGCTGTGCTGGTTTGAGGCTAATTGGAATATTTTAATGGAGAAAATTGTACTATAGGCTATGAAAAGGAAACAAGGGTGATGTCTGCTTCACTCACAGGCTTGCTGAGAGGTATAAGAATACAAAACAGGGAGACAGCATACTTCCTTAGAGAGTGGATCTGGTCTGCATATAGTACTCTCAACACCCTTTAGAAGTGAGTCCCAAGTGACAAGCACCCCATCTCTTCTTCTTAACTGTGGATGTTTTGATAGACTTACTCCCAGTCTCTCCGAATGAAAGGTAAGTTTCATAGTGGCTGTTGGCTGGTTTCACTTGCAGAGCATTGCTTTTAGTGAAGACAGGTTCACTAAGAACAGCAAATCTATTCTCAGGGGCACTTGAGAGGGTCCAGTGGCTATTGGGGTGTCGCACCTGCTACTCTTGGGAGGAATTTGCCTCCACTGATCTCCAGCTTTTGAGTCATCCTGTTTGAGAAGCCGGCAACAGAGTAGGGAGCTCTCACTGCCCTGCCTTCTGCATGCCTGATGGGACTGTTGGAGGCATGATGGAATCTGCTTCCACCAGTCTAGCTCCCCATTGCACTCCCTAATAATCCGCAGCCGTTCAACCTCCTCCTTCAGCTCAGCCACTAGAGAGAGAAGGTCCTTAGCCTGGTCACAGAGCACCCAGGTGTAGTTCCTGCAGGCTGACACGGGAAGCGAGAGGCTCCGGTGCTCCCCGCAGCCAGGAGTCTGGACACCTGCGTGTTCGTGTCTGAGCTCTGTCTGGGCGGAGACACTTCTGGAACTACCTTTAGGTAGAGTTGCAACCTTTCCTGTTCCTGCTCACGGCACCTACACGGAGAAGCCTTCGGCACCGCCCCACGAGAGTCATCGCCTGCCTGCCGCAGCGGAGGTTGCGGGGGCGCCGCCGGCACCGGCGCCGCTGTCTCCGCCCATTGCTGCCTTACCCTTCCCTTGAAACCCACTGGCCAAGGGAAGGGGGACGGGAACGTGGGGACGGGAACGTGCTGCCGGTCACGGTCTGCTGGTCCCGCCGCGGCCAGCAGAGCAGCCCCCGAGCTGAGCTCGCAGACACTGAGCTCCCCGGCTCAGCTTGAGAGTGCTTTAAATCCCCTGCTCCGTCTGTCTCCACCCACGTCTTGCCTGCCCCTTCTCACAAGAGAGACTGGCTCGGGGAAAGGAAACCTGCTGCCGGTCGTGGTCTGCCGCACCTTGCCGGTCCTGCTGCAGTGAACAGAGCAGAGCCCAAGCTGAGCTCGCAGGCGCTGTAGGGATTATGTTAACTCATGCCTAAGAAAAGGCAATATCCCACCAACAAAAAACGGTAGCGAGTGCATGTGTGGGAGTTTGCAATGGTTTAGCACAAGGGAACCGCAGGCTCATGTGCAGAGGCTGGGTGGTCACTTTACAGAGCCTCGAGGGACAAGGTTTCAGTAGGAAATACAGATTCTCTCCCAGTCTTGCACTGGCATCAAGCAAAACAGTCTCTTTGGAAAGCACAAATTCGTATTACTCAAGAACTGGTGTGATGGTTTGGGAGTTCCCTGCCCCCCCACTCTATGAAAATCCCCCAGACTACACTCAGCTGGAAGTTAAGGACTGAAGCTCTCTTCACAGCTTAGCACAATGTACAAGCAGAGATATACACAACAGACAGGAATAGTTACAGACATAGACAAGGTAAAGGGAATACAGAAACACAATCCCCCTGCCAGAAATCAGAGTGTCCAGGAGGGGCTCCCAACCACCCTTCCACCTTCTCCCCACCCCTATACCTTACCTCAGGGTCTGGCTCACATGCAAGGTGAGTTTGGAGGATGGGCCAGGGGGGTTAGAAGCAGAGTGGTTAGTTAGGTTAGAAGCAGAGAGGAGAAGACAAGGCTCCCAGAGAGCGAGACTGACTTATCTGTATTTGAGTTGTTGTTTTTATACATCTCAGCAAGCCTATGAGTGCAGCTGACATCACCAGTGTTTGCTTTTCACAGTTTATAATCTATTTTTTTCATTAAAATATTCCAATTAGCCTCCAACCAGCACAACTGGTAATACTGGGAAGTTTTCAGATACTGCAAGACAATCCACTGCCCTCCAACTGAAGCAAATTATCAAGACTTGCCTGGACATCAGAGCATTTCCCAGGAGCCAGCCTTTGTTATCTCCTGCTAAGATTCTCTACACTGTACTTGTTAGTGTGTATGGTAATACTGACTCTTCAGAAATGCCCAGAACTCTGAGACAGAGCAACTCTGGCCATCCATAACATGTAGTAGAGGAAATAAAATGATTGAAATAATGGTCAGCTAGGCAAACTATTTATACTCCATGCTGTTGGGTGTGATGCTCTAACACTAAACTGGTCTCAGTGGTCAACTAGGCAAACTATTTATACTCCATGCTGTTGGGTGTGATGCTCTAACACTAAACTGGTCTCAGTGGTCAGCTAGGCAAACTATTTATACTCCATGCTGTTGGGTGTGATGCTCTAAACTGGTCTCAGTGGTCAGCTAGGCAAACTATTTATACTCCATGCTGTTGGGTGTGATGCTCAACCACTAAACTGGTCTCATTTTGTAGCTGTCTTTATTTTGTAGTCTGATGTAATGATTTTTTTTAGATAAAAGTGAATAAAGTGGTGCCTCACTGTCTCACTGGATTTTGTTGCATGTGAGCTGCTGACAAGCTTCAGTCTCCTTCACTACAGATATCTGAAATTTGGAAAGCAGCTCGAACACCTCAGGTCCCACTGTCACAGAGCACACTGAATACACAGCTTGGCACAAGGGCTTGATGAGGTGGTTTTTGGAGAGCATAGACAATGTTTGCCAACACTAGAAAATTCAACCACTTGGTTGGGAAAAAGCAAAATTAAATCTAACTCTTCAGTGGGCTATTTCTGGTTTGTACCACCTGACAGTAATTTTTACTTGTGTAACAGGAAGCATTTGCTCTCTGTCAGTTTGAGTACTTTGAACAGGAGGTGCACAACCCTGTCCTCTTCCATGGACAGAGGAAAAAATCAAGGGAAACAGACCAACCTGAGTAAAGTCATGCTGGATTTCACTGGAATAAGCAGTGGAATATTGGTTTTCTGGGAGAAGGGTTCCCTATTTAACAAGATAGTTTGCCCTTCCTTAAAAGTACTTCTTGGAAACGTATGCCAGTTCAGTTCTTCGTGGTGTCTGCAGGAAGGTGCTGCATTTAAATGATGCATCTAGCTCATAAAATACTGTAAAATACATTGTACTGTGTACAGTTCTGAGCCCCCAGCATAGGAAGGACATGGAACTATTGGAGCAGTTGTTGATGGGCCTGTGAGTAACTCCCAAACCATCACACCAGTTCTTGAGTGATATGAATTTGTGCTTTCCAAAGAGACTGTTTTGCTTGATGCCAGTGTAAGACTGGGAGAGAAGCTGTATTTCATTAAAACCTTGTCCCTTGAGGCTCTGTGAAGTGACCACCAAGCCTCTGCATGTGAGCCTTTGGTTCTCTTGTGCTAAACCATTGCAAGCTCCCACACATGCACTCGCTGCCTTTTTTTATTGGTGGGATATTGCCTATTTTTAGGCATGAGTTAACATGCCTAAGAACGATGAAGGTGCTCAGAGGGCTGCAGCAGCTCTGCTGTGAGGACAGGCTGAGAGAGTTGGGGCTCTGCAGCCTGGAGAGGAGAAGGCTTCCAGAAGACCTTAGAGTAGCCTTCCAGGATCTGGAGGGGGCTACAGGAAGGCTGAGGAGGGACTATTGACAAGGTCTGGGAATGGCAGGACAAGGGGCAATGGGTTTGAAGTGTCAGAGGGGAGATTGCAAGTGGATGTTAGGAGGAAGTTGTTTGCAGTGAGGGTGGTGAGACACTGGCACAGGTTGCCCAGGGAGGTTGTGGCTGCTCCCTCCCTGGAGGTGTTGAAGGCCAGGTTGGAGGAGGCCTTGAGTGACCTGTGCTAGTGGGAGGTGTCCCTGCCTATGGCAGGGGGTTGGAACTGGATGAGCTTTGAGGTCCATTTGAACCTTACTGTTTTATCACTCTATGATTCCATGTGCATAATTGTATAATCAGAGAACCTGCAAACCAGGGTGTGAGAAATGCAGTTGGTTAGGTATCAACCCTTCGGAAAATGTAATTTCAGTTATTCTCTTTCCCTTACTTTTATGATGTATGTATCTACAAAAATAGATCGGAGTGCAGTTAATTTCTGCACAGCTGCATGATTTGACTTCAGATATAATTCTTTAATGTCACTTTGGTTTTCCTACTCTGCAATCATCACTTTCTAAATAACTTCAATGTGAAACATTGAGAAAGACAATCACACTTTTTAATGCTGTTTTTCCAAGCAATAAAAGGGAAATAAAACTTTCAATGTCAAGGTGCTGAATATATTGCTGTGGCTGTCCAGTAGCGTGCCTTTTTATTATTACCTTTACATCTTGATTCTTTCAGAAGGCTATTTTAATAAAAACCTCATTGTCATGCAATTTTCATTCTTAGTTTAGTAAGTGAGCATTCATATTCAGCTGTAAGGCAGTAAGTTTCACCTTGCTTTTGCACTGTACCATGCATCTTTCCATTAGCCCACAGTTCAGTGCTCAACCTGTGACATATGGATAATAGAATGAGAAGAGAACAGCCTGAATCAGCAGGGAGAAGTTAGGAGTAATACAATGTTTTTGTAAAGGTCTACATTCACACATTAGATGTGGCTCTCTGCAGTTGTTGGGGCAGGGGGAATCATCAGAACAATTCTGAGATGCTTTTTAAAGATGTCAGTAATCACAGGCCTTCAACTCAAAGTCTGAGTTCAAGTCAGCATGTTCCCTTCACTAATAGGTGCCAATTCCTGAAACCCCATAGTCTGCTAAAGGGCACCATGATGAACTAGCCAAACAGCTAAAAGCTCTGACTATTTTTGGTTCCTGTAAATATCACCTATTTTTGAACCAAACCCTTTGCCATCCATAGCACTGTGTGCTGGTTTGAGGCTAATGGGAATATTTTAATGAGAGAGATTAGATCATTGGTCGTGAAAAGAAAATAATGATGAACTCTGTATCATTTGTTAGTTTGCTGAAAGGGATAAAAAGCAAAAATGTCAACAGTTTTTCCCACTCTGTTCTGCAAGGGTGCTTCTATTTGCTTCCTCTTCACTCCACACTCATCTCTCACATTAACAAAGAACAATGTAAGCTTTGCTGGTTGTTTTTGTTTGCCTGTCTGAGAAAGCAGAGGGAGAAAGAGAGGGTAGAGAGGGTAGCTTTGAGCCCCTTCTGGGCAGTTTCCTTTGTCAGAAAGGGAGTTTGGCTTTCTGTGTTATTGATGATTTGTATATAACTGTAAATACTTGTAAATATTTTGTGTATTGCACTGGTTTGAGGCTAATTGGAATATTTTTATAAAAAGAACAGTTGATGTTGGGAGAGATTAATAGATGTGGTTTAGAGATGACCATAGGTGTGCTGGTTTGAGACTAATTGGAATATTTTAATTAAAAAAATAGATTATAGGCTGTGAAAAGCAAGCAGGGGTGATGTCTGCTGCACTCACAGGCTTGCTGAGATGGATAAGAACAGGGACACAAATATAGATAACACAGAGAGTCTCTCTCTGGGAGCTGCTGTTGTCTGCTGCCTTCTGCTGTGTAACCCAACTAACCACTCTGCTTCTAACCCCCCTTTGCCCATCCTCCAAACTCACCTTGCACCTAAGGCAGACCCTGGGGTAAGG
>VWYK01088947.1:5716-21031 GCA_013399775.1 Semnornis frantzii
CAGCTGGGGAGGGCAGTTTCAGCCTACCCTCAGGCCGATTAAGGGTGGAAGGAGTAGAGGATTCTAGAAGGCCAGTTCAGGCTTAATAGGTTTTTGTACTTATTCTACCCAACTGCCTTTTGTATGTATACTCTTCTAAATAGAATTCCTCTTTAATCTTCCAATCAGTATCCTCACTCTTACTCCTGGAAAGGGGTAAGAGAGTCATTTCTGTCCTCCAGTCCTGGGTATGGCCGTGGCCCCAAACAGAGACACTGGTGAAGGAAGGGCTATTGTGAAAAGGCTTTGACACTTACTGGTACAGATCCTCAGCTGTGCTAAATTTAAAAAAAAAAAAATTAAAAAAATCAGCTAGAAGTCAGTACTGACATCAAAGGGAGCCCTAAGTCTGTGACAATCTGCTGTCACACCTGAGGAAGTCAGTGTAAAGATGCTTGTTGATCATTTTAGAGATTTGAGTTGTAAAGACTTTGCAAGGCTTCTCCCCTCCATCCCCCTGGCAGAATTTTCGAAGTGGCAGTTGAGAAGAGAAATCAGGAGTCCCTTTTCAGGAGTTTTGAGCATTCCCTGTCATGAGAACAAGGCTGGGGTGGGGTTCCTAAGCCTTGTTTGCCATCCTTTAGCTTTGTCAGTGCAGCAAAGGGGAGTTTTCAAATGGCCTGATGAGCTTCCTGCCTTGCAACTTCTAAACATGTCAAAATAGTGATGTTTGTATACCCTCATGCAGCTCCTTCACCCTCAAACACCACAGCCTGTATTTTCCAAAAAATTGCAGAGAGATTTATATTTGTTTGAGTAACAAGGTAACATGAGGATTAATAATTGCCTGTAAACTGTGAGCTTTGGTAAGAAGCCAGAATGTGTGTGAGTCCCACTCTGAGGCAGAAGCATGTCTTGAGGCAAGGAAACTCAGTGAATAAAACCTTCTCAGCATGGTATTAAAAGGAAGTTCTTACTAATTTTTCCTGGGCTTTCCATGCAGTGGATGAGCACATTAACTTTCCATAAGCAGGAAAGCCCTCTGTGTTTTTGTTCCAGTGGGAATGGAAGTGCAAACACATTGAGCTGCAGCAAGAGCAGTGTGGGCAGCAGGGCAAGGGAGGGGATTCTGCCCATTTACTCTGCTCTCCTCAGACCCCATCTGCAGTACTGTGTGCAGTTCTGGAGCCTCCAACACAAGAAAGACATGGAACTGTTGGAACAAGTCCAGAGGAGGCCACAAAGATGCTGAGAGGGCTGCAGCAGCTCTCCTGTGAGGACAGGCTGAGAGAGTTGGGGCTCTGCAGCCTGGAGAAGAGAAGTCTTCCAGGGGACCTTGGAGTAGCCTTCCAGTATCTGAAGGAGGCCTACAGGAGGGCTGAGGAGGGACTATTGACAAGGTCTTGTAATGACAGGATGAGAAGTAATAGGTTTAAACTGGCAGAGGGGAGATTTAAAATGGATGTTAGGACGGAGTTCTTTCTTGTGAGAGTGGTGAAAGACTGGCACAGGTTGCCCAGGGAGGCTGTGGCTGCTCCCTCCCTGGAGGTGTTCAAGGCCAGGTTGGAGGAGGCCTTGGAGGTGGGAGGTGTCCTTGCCTATGCCAGGGGCTTGGAACTAGATGATCTTTGAGGTCACTTTCAACCTAAACCACTCTATGAGTCTATGATTTTATGATTCTATGATTCTATGGTTCTATGATTCTGTGATTAGAGGGCTTCGAGAAGGCAGAAAGAGAGAGTGGAGATCTTTCAGGTGCCATTTGTGTGTCCAGCTCAGATGCTGCTGCCCCTTCTTGCTCCAGGTTACAAGTACAGCAGTGGTAGGTAATGCAGCATGCTCTGGAAGCTGCCTGACTGCCTTGTGGCAGTCTGTCCAAGAATGAAGTTTGAGGAAATGAATGGAAAAGACCATTCCATTTCTTGCACAAAATATTCTGTGTCTCTGAGCTGCATCCCTCTGCTATCAATAAAGACAATCCAGATAATGTGATTTTTAAAGAGCAAAAGATGTAAACAATTTGCTTTGTTATGCCAGAAACAGGCCTAATTATCTGGAGATTTGCTGGACATGTCTGCAAATCATTATGGGCCGAATTAAATCCTTTTGAAAAGCCAGGTCTTATTCCTCTTTACTGTTCCTTACATCTAAACACCCTGATAAGCCACACATATCTGTGTTAATTAGGCACGTGTTCAGCAATCTCTTCCTTCTTTGTTTTGAGGGGAAAAAAAAATCCCAGTCAAGGAGTGTCCCAGGAGACCTACCTGTTCACACCTCCTTCGCAGCGAACATCACCATGGCCAATTAGAAGAGGCCCCAAGCCTGAACAAAAGAAATTACAGCAAAGAAGTAATGGGCTCTAAAAATATCCATTGTTTTTAATAAAGGGAAGAGAGTAAGTGGCCAGCACATGGAATAGGAAGCAGGCAGTATCTGGGCTGTGGGTGATGAAGTGCATTAGTAAGAACTTTGTGGCAGGAGGATTCCATTCGGCCTGGTTAGTTAAAGCTGCTCTGAAGTTGACACCTCTCATGTTCCCTCTGAGCTTTTTCTTCAGATAGAGCTTAAACTTCTGTCTGCAATTTGTATTCACAGTGTGTGCTTGTTGCATTGAAGTGGTGCTGCCCTACCAACAGCTCTCCAGTGACTTGATCAGCTTCCAAACGGTCTGGTCTAAGTAATTATTCACATCCTTTTGTGTTGCAGAGAAAACCTGAATATAATGGAGAGGCTTCCTTCTCTCCAAGCATTAGCTAGGTAGAAACACTGAAGCAAATGAATGCTTGATATGGCATTTCTCCAGCTCTGCCAGGAAGAAACAGATCTTGAGAAACATGAACTGTCCCCCTCCATCTCAGCCAGCCATGGATTCCAAAGCTTAAATTCACCTTGTGCATGGGTGCTGTGTGGGCCACAGTTGCATGGGGCATGCTGCTCCCATGTGGTCTCTTTAGGGTGGGAGTTTGTGTTATCAAATCCAAAGAGCTCATCTGATCAGTGTTTTACTCATCACCTTATAGTAGCCTTCCAGTATCTGAAGGGGGCCTACAGGAAGGCTGGGGAGGGACTATTGACAAGGTCTTGCAATGACAGGATGAGGAGGAATGGGTTTGAACTGGCAGAGGGGAGATTCAGACTGGATGTTACAAGGAAGTTGTTTGCAGTGAGGGTGGTGAGACACTGGCACAGGTTGCCCAGGGAGGCTGTGGCTGCTCCCTCCCTGGAGGTGTTCAAGGGCAGGTTGGACGAGGCCTTGAGTGACCTGTACTAGTGGGAGGTGTCCCTGCCTCTGGCAGGGGGTTGGAACTGGATGATCCTTGAAGTCCCTTCCAACCTTACCATTCTATGATTCTGTGATTCTATGATATTTGTCTGGAAAATTTTAAAAAACCCAAATTGTCTAACCAACAATAACATTTCTAACACAAGAGGCCGAAAGCAAGTAATGTTCAACTTCCCACAGGATATTAACCTGATGTCTGAGGGGCTGCTTCTGTGCCGTCTCTGCTGCTGCCTTTATCCTGTCCTTCACTCTCTGCTGATGGAATTTGCAGTGCTCCTTTCCAGTCCCACCCACCTCCTGTGGCTCCCTCCATGCCAGGGAACTTGCTGAGAGCTGCAGAGCAAGCTGCAGGCTCAGCGAAGCTCTGGTCTGGCTGTCCAGGCTGGAAAATGTTTTTTCGAGGGTTGGGCTCAGTATCTATGATTTAATGCTGTGCTAATATTAAACATCTAATGTAATACAATGTTGTTCTAAAACCAGGCAATAGCCTGGGAATATGTATGTGAAGGAAAAAAAAAATAAATGAGGCAAAAAGCTTTTTTTCCCCTCATTTTCAGGCTGGAAGCAGGTTATAAAGTAAGTGTGGGAACAGTTGGTTTCCAGCAGTGACTTAGGAACCTGAGACAGAAGTCTCCTTTTTACAGCCTTTTGATAGACTATTTCACAAAGCAGCTGGAAATCTGCAGGGATAGTAGCTGTGCTCAAACTGCTAGTTGTTTTCCACATATTCAGAGAGAGCTGGAAAGGACTGTCTGTACCATCCAGTGACCATGAGATACCACTGCTAATACAATGCCTTGCATTTCTGCTGCCAAATAGAAATCTGGGGCGTAAAGATGACACTGGATTTCAGAAGAGTGAGCATGTTGATGAGCATCTGCAGAACAAACTGTTTATATCAGAAACCAAGATAGGATGGACCTGTGCCCATCTCCCCTTTTTTACCCCCATTTATGTTCCAAAAAGATCAGAAAAAGCAGGGTTTTCTCTCCTTTTTCTCCTCCATTACAGAAAGTAAGTTGCAAGGAAGATCAGTGTAAGGATGGAGAATATAGATCAATCCAAGAGACCTTTCTGAAATCACAGAATCACAGAATTAACCAGGTTGGAAAAGACCTCTAGGATCATCGACTCCAACCTGCACCTAACCCTTCTAATTAATTAAACCATGGCACTAAGTGCCTCATCCAACCTCCTCTTAAACACCTCCAGGGATGGTGACTCCACCACCTGTCCATGCAGCCCATTCCAATGTCAATCACTCTCTCTGTGAAGAACTTCTTCCTAACATCCAACCTAAACTTGCCCTGGTGCACTTTGAGACTGTGTCCCCTTGTTCTGTCACTGGCTGCCTGGGAGAAGAGACCAACCCCCACCTGGCTACGACCTCCTTTCAGGTAGTTGTAGACAGCAATGAGGTCTGCCCTGAGCCTCCTCTTCTGCAGGCTGCACCCCCCCAGCTCCCTCAGCCTCTCCCCACAGGGCTGTGCTCCAGGCCCCTCACCAGCCTTGCTGCCCTTCTCTGGACACATTAAAGCACCTCAACATCTTTCTCAAACTGAGGGGCCCAGAACTGGGCCCAGAAATCTAGGTTTTGTTCCTGCAATAGTCTGTATGCTTGGAGCAATGTTTAAACTCAGGTTCCTATTAAGCCCTTTAGAGTAACTCATGTGATTTCACAAGCTTTGGAACTTGTGCATTCCCAGATTGCTAGAACCTGACAAACGACAGAGGTGGGGACTACTTCTGGATTTATAGATCTGGATTCGAGTCCACTTTTACATCAGCCACCAGCCAAACTTTGTGCTGCTTGGTGGTCTGTTTCAGGCCTGTCTGTGATCCAAGCATTAGGAGGGATGACATAAAAGAGACCTCTTTGGTTTCTCCTGGAGAAAGCCACACTGTCAAGTAACCACAAACTGTTCGACTCGTTGTGATTTAGTTCCTTTGCTTAGAAAAACAGTTTTGAACTGTCTGTATTCCTAGAATAATGGACACTGGCCATGCTTAATTTTTCATTTCAAGCACCAACTACTAATTATAGGCTCAGCCCAGGTTTCCTCCCACTCCTGTTCTCCCTAAGATGTGACACGTATAGCAAGGCACAGCCAGGCTGATGGACTTCTGAGGGTTTCTCTGGCCGTGCTCAAGTCCACTCCGCTGCCTTGAACTGGTTTGTGCTCCAGCTCAAAGCAGCACTGCAAAGAGCATACAACTCTGGGACATCAGGTTGATTGAGGGTCAAATGACAAAACTGGCCCAACCTGACCTGTACTGGAACAAGAAAATAGAGATAAACACCCTCCAGGTTTTGTGCTGAACTGGTTAGATCAGGCATTCATAACAGCTCCACGACACTGGCAGCAACCTGAATCCCAATCGAGTTCAACCTTAATCAAAAGTACTTGAGGAATGTGCACTGAAAGAAAATTATTTAGTCAAAATCAACCTGCCAGGCCATTGGTGATGTTAAAAATTAAAGCCATTTATTTTCAGAATCCTGCTGCACTGCTTGTCTATCAGGGTATATGTGAAAGAGGTGAGTGTGCACAGCAATGTATGCAGTCTCTCCAATTCTAAACCTACAGAATACTCTATCAGGTTGCCACTAAAGCCACCACTCTCCTGACACTTTCCACTATTCCTTCAGACACCTAGCAGAGTTGTTGTCATGTTGCCTTGGAGTTTCACATTACTGAGTAGAAATGACATGCACTGCATTCCAGACAAGCTGGAGAGGTGGGCCCAAGCCAACCTCATGAAGTCCAACAAGACCAAGTGCAACGTCCTGCATGTGGGTCAAGGCAATCCGAAGCATCAGTGACTGGCTTGAGAGCAGCCCTGAGGAGAGATTTGGTGATGCTGGTGGACAAGAAGCTCAGTATGAGCTGTCAGTGTGTTCTTGCAGCCCAGAGAGCAACCAGATCCTGAGCTGCATCAAGTGTGGGCAGCAGGGTGAGGGAAGTGATCCTCCCTCTCTGCTCCACACTGGTGAGACCCCACCTGGAGTACTGCATCCAGTTATGGAGCCCCTAATACAAGAGGGATATGAATGTGCTGGAAAATGGCCAGAGAAGGCCATGAGGATGATCAGAGGGCTGGAGCACCTCTGCTATGAGGAGAGACTGAGGATGTTGAGGCTGTTAAGTCTGGAGAGGAGAAGGCTCCGAGGTGACCTTATTGTGGCCTTTCAGTATCTTAAGGAGGGACTACAAGAAAGCTGGGGAGGGACATTTTAGGATTTCAGGTAGTGACAGGACTGGGGGAGTGGAACAAAGCTAGAAATGGGTAGATTCAGACTGGATGTTAGGAAGTTCTTCAGCATGAGGTTGGTGAGACCCTTGAAGGAGTTGCCCAGGGAGGTGGTGGAAGCCTCATCCCTGGAGGTTTTTAAGGCCAGGCTGGATGAGGTTGTAGACAGCCTGATCTAGTGTGAGGTGTCCCTGCCCATGGCAGGGGTATTGGAACTGGACAATCCTTGTGACTGATTCTATGATTCTATGACACAGGATGATTCCCCTCTATGTGTATTCAAAATCCCAAGCAGGCTGTTGTGGCTTCTTCATGCATTGGGTTTCTCAGCTGCATAAAAAAGTTGCTGAGCCAAAGTATTCTTATCCAGTCCATGTAGGACTTGCTTTTTGCTTTATAACAGGTAGAAAGAGTGATACTGGACTTATAGATGCCATTGTGTTGTGGTCTTTTAGCTGCTGAGTAATTGGGATGTGAAGAATCAACTCTCTGGTTTATGTTACACAATTTGAGCTCTTCAAAAATGATGTCAGAACCATAAAGGAGGAAAGGGACCTTCTGATCTCCATTTAGCATTGATAAGTATCTCTCAGAATCCTTAGACCTGCTGAGTTGATGGCTTTGTCCATAAAGGTCTCAGCACAGCTGTATTCCACAAGCAGATGTGGTGTAGGTACATGAGCTGATATCACAAGAGAGCTCCGTGAGCCCAAAACAGCCTTCTGAAAGGGGTAAGAACTTAGAATCATAGAACAGTAAGGTTGGAAGGGACCTCAAAGATCATCTAGTTCCAACCCCCTGCCATAGGCAGGGACACCTCCCACTAGCACAGGTCACTCAAGGCCTCGCAACTTGTCTAGATAAGAGATGGAAACTGATTCCTTTTGTCACTGAGTTACATAACACGCAGAGAGAGGCACATCCAGCAACTCTACAAACTTCTGGCATTTGGATGAAGGTTTTATGGATGGAGTGCCTGCTTTATTTAGTGGCAACATGGCCCACAGGATCACAGGATGTTAGGGGTTGGAAGGGACCTCCAGAGATCGAGTCCAACCCCCCTACAATTGTGCTAAGAATGTAGAGAGACGTGGGAGATGATACATTAATGCACTGTATTTCTGTAATTACATAGATGCTAAAATGCAGCAAGTGTCATAGAATCATAGAATCATAAAATGGTAAGGTTGGAGGGGACCTCAAGGATCATCCAGTTCCAACCCCCTGCCATAGGCAGGGACACCTTCCACTAGCACAGGTCACTCAAGACCTTGTCTGACGTGGCCTTGAACACCTCCAGGGAGGGAGCAGTCACAACCTCCCTGGGCAACCTGTGCCAGTGTCTCACCACCCTCACTGGAAAGAACTTCTTCCTAACATCCACTTTCAATCTCCCCTCTGCCAGTTCAAACCCATTGCCCCTTGTCCTGTCATTACAAGACCTTGTCAATAGTTCCTCCCCAGCCTTCCTGTAGGCCCCCTTCAGATATTGGAAAGCTACTCTAAGGTCTCCTGGAAGCCTTCTCTTCTCTAGGCTGCAGAGCCCCAACTCTCTCAGCCCGTCCTCATAGCAGAGCTGCTGCAGCCCTCTCAGCATCTTTGTGACCTTCTCTGGACCCATTCCAACAGATCCATGTCCTTCCTGTGCTGGGGGCTCCAGAACTGCACACAGTATTCCAGAAGGGGTCTGATGAAAGCAGAATCATCATTCAGATTGGGAAGACCCTTGGGATCACCACGGCCAGCAGTTAACCCTACTCTACAAAGCTCACCCCTAAACCATATCCCTGAGCACTACATCCAAATGACCTTTAAACACATCCAGAGATGACTAAACCACCTCCCCAGGCAGCCTATCCCAATGTCTGACCACTCTTGCTGTGAAATGTTTTTTTAATTCATGTCCAGTCTATATCTACCCTGTTGCAGGTTGAGGACATCTCTCCAAGCCATCTGACTTTGGTTTCCTCAAACAAAATGATCTAAGAGTGACAAGGATGTGTTTTTTTGCAGTAGCTGCTGGAAGATTTTATTGCTGCCATCCGTCTCTGCCTAACCTTTGCAGAACTTAACCTCTCCACTCATGTTCTGCAACATTATTGATGTCCTTCACTCTGTGAAAAAACATGAGGAGTTTTCACCCAGTGTATCCCAGCTCTAAAAAGGCCAGAGGAAAGTGCTTTAATTATGGACAAAATGAAACAAGGAAGTTTAATTATGGACAAAATGAAACAGGGAAGTTCCAGGGACACGAACATTTTGTATTTCCTTCCTCTTTAATTTCTTTTTTTTTTTTTCCCCCAATAACACAGTTAATTTAATGCTTCTTTTTTTGGTGGGGGGAGAGACATTTAATTTTAAATGCAATTTTACCAAAGTACACCTTTTTGAAAGGGGGAGTTTCATTTGGAAAACATCAAAATAAAAATGTTTGGCTGCTTCCTAAGGGGAAACATTTCATTTAAAAAACTGTCAAAGGAAAATGTGTTTACATCTAAGGGAAAAGAAAAAAAAGAAAATCCTCAATCAGCTTTTTCAGCTGTAAGGTATAATCTAATTCAACACAAATTACAGTCCCCCTAAAAGTCATCTCATCCAGAAATAGCTGCTGACTGTCTGATACTTCAATCACCATCCTCCTGAAGTTTTCCACCTGTCTTGGTCTATATCTTTCCCAACTTGAAACCAAAAGTAAGGGCAGGCTGTGTCACTGCACCCAGTCCTGTTTCTTCTCTTTTTCCCTTTGCAAACACTGCACATGTACACTCAGAGCAGGCATCTGCCAGCACTTAGCATGTCTCTTTGCCACCAGGGTTCAGACGTGCAAATTCAGCGTCTCACACCCCCAGTGGGTTGTAGCCTGAAGAAGGAAATTGGTTGGCGGCAGTTAGTGGAGGAGTGTTGTATTAACAGTCATGGAGGCACAAGCCTGTTGCTGTTAGACCTGGCTAGGACCACTTGTCAGTGCAAGCTGCACTCACAGAATCACAGTCACAGAACCTCAGAGATTGGAAGGGGCCTCCTGAGATCACCAAGTCCACCCCCCCTGCCAAGGCAGGATCCCCTAGGGTAGTTTGTACAGGAACACATCCAGGAGGGTTTTGAAAGTCTCCAGGGAACGTCTCCAGAGAAGGAGACTCTACAACTTCTCTGGGCAGCTTCTTCCAGGACTCTGTCACCCTCATTGTAAAGAAGTTTGTCCTCACGTTGAGCTGAAACCTTCTCTGTTCCAGTTTGTAGCTGTTGCTGCTACCACTGAAAAGAGCTTGGCCCCATCCCCTTGACACCCACCCCTCAGATATTTGTACATATTGATCAGATCTGCTCTGAGTCTTCACTCCTCCAGACTAAGCAGCCCCAGGGCTCTCAGCCTCTCTTCGTAGGGGAAATGCTCAAGTCTCCCAGTCATCCTAGTGGCTCTCCACTGGACTAATTCCAGCAGGTCCCTGCCTCTCTTGAACTGGGGACCCCAAAATCAAACACAGTGTTACAAAGGTAGTCTCAGTAGGGCAGAGTAGAGAGGGAGAAGAACCTCCCTAGACCTCATCTGTTTGTAGCTCTGTCTGCCTCAGAGAGTGGTGATACAAGGTGAGAGGGCAGTTTAGTTTTGCTGCCCTCTCTTCCTCTGTTAAAAGCACAGTGTGTCTGATAAAACATTCCATAATACAGACAGATGGCCATTAACAATTAGTGTAAACTCAACAAAGTCTCAGTGTCTGCTTTGGAGCCCCAGATGACAAAAAAACCCTGTTGATCATAGGGAGGTGGGATGGCATTCAAACTGCTGCCCTGGCAGCACAGATTTTGGGCAATTCGAGTCTTGTTTCCCCTATGTAATGACTTTATGGCCACCAAATGCCGTCCTTCTTAATATAACTAAATCACCTGCTGCTTCACTGCAGCTGGAGGGGCAGGATAAGGATAAGGAAGTAAGTATCATGGCAAAACGTACTCTGAGGACCAGCAGCACTGCTTCTTTTCCTCTGAGGAACAATGTTTTTGGTTAAAAAAAAACAAAACAACAAACAACAAAACATATTTTCTCTTTCGTTTTTTAACTGGCAAGTATCTCAAAATGCAGATGAAAGCTGCTCACTCTGATCCCAAATGCAATCAGTGCCTTGCTATGGGGTCTGTGTAGGCAGGCACAGCATCATTTCTGTAAATTTCTCATTAAGAAACAGCTCAGATGCACCAGGTCAGCTTGAAATGCAAATTATGTTTGTGTGATTCGTAGACATTGGTGACAGCTTTCCCCCAGCCCAGTCTAGGTCTTCCCACTTGCTCAACTGAGATGAGTTTACTGCAAAGACTCTCAAACTGAGCTACTGTCACCTAAAGACTTCAGAGCTAAAGACAGGCATTACAGATAAATGGCCCACAAAGAGAAATAAAGAAAAGAGATTATAAAGGAAAAAGCAGGATCTGCTGGGAACTTGGATTCATACCTGATCACTATTTGCCCAATTTCATTTAGCCTACCTGGTGTGTGTACATACTAAGAATTCCAAGGATGAAGGTGTAATTGAACAGCTATGAGGATGGCACCAGAACAGTAGGTTCTGGTCTTCATTAGTCTAGCAATAAACCTTGGAGGGACTGATGATTAAAGCAGGGAAAGTGAGCACAAAAGGATTGTGTACTTAGGAATGGTGAGGCACTGGAAAGCACACAAGGAGATGAGTTTTAGCTTTGTTAAAATGATTTAAAAAGCAGTACTCAGACAGGAGCACTAGTAAGACAGGCAGTACCTAGGGAATGTGTGAAGGTCAATCTATTGCTCTGTTCCCTTGTTCTGCACAGCCCTGAAAAGAGTCTTCTCTGAGATGTTTACCCACGAGAACTAAAATGTTTCATTTAATGACCTGATCGGATGTTGGACAAGCATAGGATGGGATCAGGAAACAAAACAATGAAAGGCTGCAAAGAGAAGGTTGGGTTTGGTTATTTTTTTTCTGCAGCACCCAATTGTGTCAACCAGGTCACAGCACAGTCAGGCACTTGATATTTACTCAGCTAGAGGTAGAACAGCGATGTCACAGGCATTTCTGCTCAAAGTTGCTAAGTTATGAAACCACAAGCTCCACGGCACACTCACAGATGAGTAGGCTTTGCTCTCACCACAAAAGAGTGATGCAACGGTCATAGGGAACAGCAATTCCACAGCAGACCTACCAGAAAAGGCAAAGGAAAAGAAGAGCTCAGCTACACATGGCAGGCATAGACAAGCCAGCATAGCTATGCCTTTAAAGTATTTCCCTGGTTATCTCTCTGTAGGTGTTGTTGTGTAGGGCAATTCAGATTGTGGAAGTATGGAGAGAGGCATTGGAGATCCCTGGATGAAGAGGCCTTTTTGCAACTCTTGGAATGCTCCATCAGATAAATTGTTAAGAAACCACCTGAAGATAAAACTTTGTACATAGCCATACACTCACAGACTAAATAATTCTCAACCATTGTCTTTTTAGAGGTTTGCCACTCCCAGACTTAACTTGATTTAAAACATTTTTCAAATCAAAATTTAATATAAGTGTCTTTGCATCTGACTGGAACATCTTTGCTGTTCCAGCACCAGGAACAAGGGCAAACATTTGAACTGGTACCCTTGGTTCACTGTTCCTAGTTGCTCAGAGGGCTGGAGCAGCTCTGCTATGAGGATAGGCTATGAGAGTTGGGGCTCTTCAGGCTGGAGCAGTGAAGGCTTGAAGGCAACCTTGGAGTGACCTTCCAGTATCTGAAGGGGGCTTACAGGAGGGCTGGGGAGGGACTATTTACAAGATCTTGCAATGACGGGATGAGAAGTAATGGGTTTAAACTGGCAGAGGGAAGATTGAAAGTGGATGTTAGGAAGGAATTCTTTCCAGTGAGGGTGGTGAAAGACTGGCACAGGTTGCCCAGGGAGGTTGTGGCTGCTCCCTCCCTGGAGGTGTTTAAGGCCAGGTTGGATGAGGCCTCGAGTGACCTGTTCTAGTAGGAGGTGTCCCTGCCTATGGTGGGGGCTTGGAACTAGATGATCTTTGAGGTTCCTTCCAACCTAAACAATTCTGTGATGCTATGATTCTAGATACAGTGTGCACAGCCTCCTCTGGAGAGCTGTAGCAACACTCTGGTAGTAAAGCTAAGCTTGAGCAAAAAAACCTTGCTGAAACATCTAATGGTTCTGTGAAGATCACAGGATCACAGGGTCACAGGATCACAGGATGTCAGAGGTTGGAAGGGACCTCCATAGATCATCAAGTCCACCCCCCCCGCCAGAGCAGGAGCAAAGATCTGCATTACATAAGTTGTTTTCTCCAGGCCTCTTTCAGTCTCTCTGTATTTTTGAATGACTACAGAGACTTATCAGGCAAGAAAGTTTCCTGATAATCTACTCAACAAGTTATCAGCCTCCTTCAGTACCCTATTAGAAATGGATGGTTCACTGCTACGGCTCGCTGCCATTTACTGCTCCCGCTGAGAGACTTCTAACAGTCTTTTAATAATGTAAGATCCGTGTGGAAGGTTGGCTAATGTAAGATAGGGAAGCAGCAACTTTTAGCTGAGACAAGCTTAATAAAGTCACAGTTTTCCAGGTTTCAGAGCAATTTGGTCTCAGTATGACAAACTGCAGCTAAGTTCTTATCTAAAACTGTGAACGAGGCACCTTTCCGGCAAGTCGTGCCGTAAACAACCCAAGTAATTCATTGATGCTATTCTTGTCCCTTGGAATGAGTCACCAGGCACATTGGTCATACCTCTGTACACAGACAATGGCAAAGGAGGAAGAAAACTGAGTATAGTGCCTGGTTAAATTTAGTAAGGGATTTGCCTTCAAGCTGTTACAGGGATTGATGCCTTCACCTTGACAGCAGCACCGGCAGGAACGTCTGTCCAGTCTTCTCTGGCATGCTTGAATACCTGCGGCTGCACAACAAGTGACCACACCTGACAGTGCTTGTTTGCCTGTGTGCCTCTGTACTCTTCTTTAACCAATTTAGGCATGCGAGGAAGTGCCTCATCTGCAGCCATGCAGAACAAAGACACTTTGGACAGCAGCCTTTTAAGGTTTGTGGGAGATGCAGCAAGCTGTGTAATTCACTGTCACATGAAATGGTGCACACTGACACAGGACTCTGAATGATCCGATTCGGGCTCGGTGTCAGAAGCAGGAAGCTTTGTGGTTTGTCTTCCCTGGGCCTCTGATGTGATTTTCAGACAAGTGGGTTCTTCAGACTGAATGAGAATGTGAAGCAACTTTTAACCTCATCATCTTTTAGAACCAAAGACTGTCCTGGTTGGTGGTCGCAGTGTGCCCAGGTGGTCATAGAATGATAGAATGGTTTATGTTGGAAGGGACCTCAAGGATCATCTAGTTCCAATCCACTGCCATAGGCGGGGACCCCTCCTGCTAGAACAGGTCTCTCAAGGCCTCGTCCAACCTGGCCTTGAACCCCTCCAGGGAGGGAGCAGCCACAACCTCCCTGGGCAATCTGTGCCAGTGTCTCACCCCCCTCACTGGAAAGAACTTCCTCCTAACATCCAGTCTAAATCTCCCCTCTGTCAGTTTAAACCCATTACTCCTCATCCTGTTATTACAAGACCTTGTCAACAGTCCCTCCCCAGTCTTCCTGTAGGCCCCCTTCAGATACTGGAAGGCTACTCTAAGGTCTGCTGGAAGCCTTCTCTTCTCCAGACTGCAGAGCCCCAACTCTCTCAGTCCGTCTTCATAGGAGAGCTGCTCCAGCCCTCTCATCATCTTCGTGGCCCTCCTCTGGACCCACTCCAACAGTTCCATGTCCTTCCTATATATCTGTGGTAACCACAAGATAGTTTCCTGGGGAACTCCTGTGTCTCCTTCTTCACATTAAACAGTTACTGCATTCTGCCTGGGAGAACAAGTATTGCTCCATTTCTTACTGGAGCACAAGAGGCTTTCGGTACACCCTCTACATCCCTGAATCTCTGTATGCAATATTTATCATTACTAAATATAGTTATGAAATGCACCCATCCATTTCATGGTATTTAAAACACAATGGCTCTTCAGCCTCTTCAGCTTCCCTCCTCTTTCAAGTGGGAAAAGCATTCAGCCTGCTGTATGTTTGTTACCTCGGAAAGAGGTGTGGGTCTACAGTAAAATCAAGCTTGTTTGCCAAAACCTTTGTAAACATTGTCCTTTTGTCTACTGCAGAAGTGATTATTTCATGAACCCAAGATATACAGCTAAAATAAACTGCAGTTGTTCTTATTGGGGCTGGATTCTCGGTTTGTGGAGTCCTTTTTACTCCGGGAAACATAAGATATTCTTTTTTCTGTTTGCAAGAACTTGCTCCACAGAGGACAATGTTAAATTTGATTTCAAAACATTGCTTAATCTTAATCTTAGGGCACTATCTAGAATGGCCTCTGCTTCAGCTGAGGTTCAAGTTCATGTCCCTTTGATGTTGTAAATGGAGCACACTGGGCTGGCTGACGCAGTATGAAACGTTCTGTGTGCTTTTAAAAGAACAAATTAACAAATTATCTGAGGGTTACCATGCCCTGCTTTACATACTGAAAATTCAGAGGTAATGACTTTAAGAGCTGACTTGTGTTTCCTTCTGTGCCCTAGAACTTCCTTCACTCTTCTCGTCATTCTTCTTCCTTCTGCTGAACTAGAAGGCCATATCTGGAGTACTGTGTTCAGTTCTGGGCCTCCCAGAGAGGCCTTCCTGAGGCCTTCCTGAGAGAGTCCAGTGCAGAGCCATAAAGATCATAGAATCATAGAATGGTAAGGTTGGAAGGGACATCAAAGATCATCCAATTCCAGCCCCCTGCCA
>VWYK01088952.1:0-16995 GCA_013399775.1 Semnornis frantzii
TCTGTGATTCTATGATCTATTCCCAGGTTAGAGAAAAAGCCACTTTTGAGAAGATTAAACTTTTCTTTAAGGCTTGAGTAGCCCAGGGTTACACTCATTTGCTCTCTGGGCTACGGAGCCCATGCTTCACCCCAAGAGGACAAACATAAGGCACTTATCTGCAGCAAGAGAAAAAGCAGCAAGGTTTTGAAAAAGGGTCAAATTCCATTGCCACTGGGATTAGCAGCTCCTCTTACATCAGCTGACTCAGAAGAAATAGAGAAAAGCTTTGCAGTGTCTGAAATAGGTTGACATTACTGCAAAAGAGCAGTTTCAGAAAGCCCTTAGTCAGCTGAAACAGTGTGGCCAAAAGAGCAGTGCCCAAGGGGCCATAAAGCCCAAGCAAAGGGCAACTTGCTCCCAAGGCCACTGAGAACACACCTCAGACACTACTCTTACAGGATCACAGAACATTAGGAGCTGGAAGGGACCTCCAAAGATCATTCAGTCCAATCCCTTTGCCAGAGAGGAATCACCTAGAGTAGGTCACAGAGGAGCACATCCAGGTGGGTTTTGAACATCTTCAGAGAGGGAGATTCCACAACCACTTTGGGCAGCCTGTGTCAGGGTTCTGTCAGCCTCACAGGGAAAAAGATTTTCCTTATGTTCGCATGGACTTGCACACATTTCCCTTGTCTCATCATTGGGCATCTCTGAGAAGAGCCTGGCTCCATCCTCCTGCTACTCACCCTTCACATGTTCCTTCACCACACAAGCAGCCCTACTAACTCAGTGGATTCTACCCCAGAACCATCTGTGGCAAGTACAGGGCTCAAGGGATCCTATGCAACATTTCCACTGACACTTTTTGGATCTGGAATAGTGTGTTTGACAGCACAGGTGATCCTGCTCTAGCAGAGGGGTTGGACTAGATGATATTTCAAGGTCCCTTCCAGCCCCTGACATTCTGTAATTCTGTGATTCTGTCATCTTTATGCAGCCAAGGAGTCTTGGAGCTACCTGATAGAATCTGCAGGGTCTGAGCAGTCCAGAAACAAGCTCTCTGTACTGGAAGATGACTGGAGGCAGCAGGATTCCTCTTTCTCTGATATTCTCTAAAAAAAACAGATACTGTTACCAGTGCAGGCCAGGAGTAGGAGTCACAGAATCATAGAATGGTACGGTTGGAAGGGACCTCAAAGATCATGGACTCCCAACCCCCTGCCATAGGCAGGGACACCTCCCACTANTCCCTGGGCAACCTGTGCCAGTGTCTCAACACCCTCACTGCAAACAACTTCATCCTAACATCCAGTTTCAACCTCCCCTCTGACAGTTCAAACCCATTGTCCCTTGTACTGGCATTGCAAGACCTGGTCAACAGTGGTGGAGCCACCAACCCTGGAGGTGTTTAAAGGTCATTGGGATGTGGTGCTTGAGGATATGGCTTAGGGGTGAATTTGTAGAGTTCTGGGTTCGACTTGATGATCCTGAGGGTCTTTTCCAACCTGAATGTTTCTGTGATTGTAAGCATACAGACCTCACCTCCTTTCTTCCAGAACTGGGGGCATCAAGAAGGCCCCCATCTGTCTCATGCTCCAACAGCCCTCTGAACTGCCTGTGATTGAGTTCCTGGTACAGTCACACTCAAGACAATGTCACCATAGCACAGCACTATCAGGAAAACCTAAAGCACCCACATCTGTGGGTTTGCTTGGTTTAGCCCCTCAGGAGTCAAAGCTGGGGCTTGAATGTATCAAATAAATGTGGAAGAGTTTATGCCTAATCCAGCTAAGAGTTTTAAACGCAGGCTTTAGTGCTCAGATAGGTAAATGCATGAACAGATGTGACAGCCATATTTTAGATTTTAGTAAAATGAGCATTCAAACTGTAAAGGAGAGTAGTACAAAGGTAGCTTGTTCACTTTCCTGTCCTGATTACAGTATTTAAATACTCAGTTCTCCATCTTTACCCACAAAATCAATCCATTCATTTATTTCCACTTCATATGGATCCATCATGCTACAATCCACTCCAACCAAAGCAGTCACAAACCACCACTCTCAGTGCAAAGAAACTGCACTAACCTGGTAAAACTCCACAAGAGCTAAGCACAGCTGGGAAGTTCTCACTTCTTTCCTCTGACTGCAGCAACAGTCTCTGCTTTGGAGATCACAGCAAAGATCAGCAGTTGATTTCTGTGGGCCACACGATCAAGAAGAGTTTCAGTTTGTCCTTTCAGACCTCAGGGAGGAAAAAAGTTTTGAAAAATACAGACCCTCAGAACTGGGAGCACTTCAAAAAGAGGCACCCATACAGTGAGGTACTGAAGATCACCAGCTGTTGTCATCTGTGGTACACTGACATCTTCATAGGATCAGAGTGAGCCAGTGTCTAGAAAGGACCTCAAAAGCTCATCTAGTTCGACCCCCCTCCAGGGCAGGATCACCTAGACCAGATCACACAGGAACACATCCAGGCAGGTTTTGAATATCTCCAGAGAGGGAGACTCCACAACCACCCAGGGCAGCCTGTGCCAGTGTTGTGTCACCAGTACAGGGAAAAAAAATCTTCCTTATGTTTACATGGAACTTCCTATGTCTCAACTTCCATCCATTGTCCCTTGTGTGTCACTGGGCATCACCCAGCAGAGCCTGGCTCCAGCCTCTGGGTACTCACCTTTACATCTTTTTCAATATGAATGAGGTCAACTCTCAGGCTCCTCCTCTCCAAGCAGCACAGCCCCAGCTCCCTCAGGCTCTCCTTGCAAGGAGGATGTTCCACTGCCTTCATCATTTTTGTGGCACTGGTCTGGACTCTTCCAGGTAGTTCCCTGAAGTCCTTCTCAAACTGAAGGGCTCAAACTGGACACAATATTCCAGATGCAGCCTCACCTCCTGTTTCAGTCAGGGAGTCAAACACTCCTGCAATCACACTGAACCTTTCCAGATAACCTAATTCTCTACTTCCTTTCCTTCTGTCCCTACCAATCTCTCTGCAGCTGTAGAACACTCAGGATGGTGCTCTGAAGAATTTGGAAGCTCAGTTTGGGCAGCATGGTTCTATTCCCAGTAACAACAGCAGAAGAAATTGGCCTCAAGCCACGACTTTGGAAAAGAAAACTTTCTGTTCTGATGATCCATGTGGAGCTTAAAGCCTTTACCCACACAAAATTCTGGCTTTGGCCTAGCTCTCCTCCTCTCCTAACCCTAACCAAAGCATCTCATCCTGGCAAACCACCCTCATTTCATCAGTGCCTTGACTGTGCAATCCAGCAACTAGAACAGTAGTGCTGGTATGCTTTGAATGCTTCCAGTTTCCCACTGAAACCCATCCTCTCTTCCTACAACACATGGACTGTAAAATCATTTCACAGGCACAAGGAGATTCGGTGTCTAGGTGAGAGAGGCAGGAGAGACTGCTGCTTCAACAGCAAGAACCCAGGGGAAACAAAATCAGCAGAACATTCTAGGAGAAACGTGGAGAGCTGTGTTTAAACTCTAGCCCAGTATCAGCTCCGAACACAGCTGTAGATAGGGCAATTCAGACAGCCTTCTGTTTCCTGTTGTGCCTTTTATTCCAGGGAAATGGGTTCCATGAGATGCAGTAGAGATGGAATAATTCTCTGTTTGAAGCTGCTAGCTTCCCCCTCTTGGAATGGCAGTCATTTTGGTAACATCAGCCACAGCACTCTCTAGGAAAGGTCACAGAATCATAGAAAACATCTGGTTCTAAGAGACCTCCAAGCTCATCCAGTCCAAACTTTGACACAGAACTGCAGGGGCAATCCTAAACCATGTCCCTAAGCACAGCTCCGCAGGCTGCTCAAACACCTCCAGGTGCCCTGGGCAGACCATTCCATGGCTGAGAATCCTCTCTGGCAAGAAATATTTCCTAGCATCCAGCCTGAACCTCCCCTGGGGCAGTTTGCGACCACTGCCTCTGCTCCTGTCCCCTGCCACCAAGGAGCAGAGGCTGCCCCCTCCTCGCTCCAACCTCCCTGCAGGTAGCTGCAGAGAGCAATGAGCTCTGCCCTCAGCCTCCTCTTCTGCAGCCTGCACACCCTCAGCTCCCTCAGCCCCTCCTCAGCCCCAGCTGCTCCAGGCCCTTCTCCAGCCTCTCTGCCCTGCTCTGGACAGGCTGCAGCCCCTCAATGTCCTTCCTGCAGTGAGGGGTCCAGAGCTGAACACAGCCCTGGAGCTGTGGCCTCAGCAGTGCTGAGCAGAGGGGAATGATGCCCTCCTGTCCCTGCTGCCCACCCTGCTTCTGATCCAAGCCAGGATGCCATTGGCTTTCTTGCCCACCTGGGCACTGCTGGCTCATGTTCAATCAACTGCCAAACAGCACCCCCAGGCTCCTCTCTGAGTTTCATCTTCCCAACCACACACTCCCAGGTCTGTAGCTCACCATGGGGTTGTTGTGACCCAGGTGCAGGACCTGGCACTTGGCCTTGTTGAACTTCATACAGTTAGCCTTGGCCCACGGGTCTGAGCTGTCCAGGTCCTGCTGCAAAGCCTCCCTACCCTCTAGCAGATCAATTCACCACCACTCTTTGGACCTGGCCATACAGTCATCTTTTTATCTGGTGCAGAGGGCACTTGTGCCTTGAGTCTCTGAAGCAGAATGCTAGGGGACAGTGTCACAGGCTTTACTAGTGTCCAGGTAAGCAATATCCACAGCACTTCCCTCATCCACTAGGCAGGTCACCTTGTTGCAGAAGGAGGTCATATTAGTCCCTAACAGGATTTCCAACCCACCCTGACAGACACTTAATGTATACCCTCCCCAAATTTGCACATGATCACAGGGGGAGCTGAGATAAATGTAATCCTTTCATTGTTTGCTTCCCCCCTGGAAAAGTAATGATGCAACCCTTTCTTGGCTTCTTCAATGGGAAAATAAATGATAATGAAAAACCACCCAAGCAAAGCAAGGAATGAGAAATTCAGTATGCTTTGACAGACATTAGCTTTCAAACTCACCACACTGGAAATGCTCTGGTGTGATGCCCACCCTTTTCCCACCCTCTGCCATGCCTAAAATAATATGATAGGGACACTTCCATTATATTGTAGTGGCACAGAGTCAGACTGGAGGCCTGTAGCCAGTGGTGTTCCCCAAGCATCAGTACTGGGTCCAATTTTGTTCAGTATCTTTATTAATGACCTGGATGAGGGCATTGAGTGCACCCTCAGCAAGGTCACTGATGATACAGTACTGGTTGGGGCTGACAGCCCTCGGGCTGTGCTGCCATCCAACGAGATCTGGAGAGGCGGAGAGCTGGGGAAAAGCAAACCTCATGAAGTTCAATAAGGACAAGTTCAGAGTTCTGCATCAGGACAGGTTAAGGGTTGCCCTGCTAGAAAGCAGCTCCGTGGAGGAAGACCTTGGAGGGCTGGTGGACAGGAAATTCTGCATGGGATAGCAATGTGCCCTTGTGGCCAAGAGAGCAAATGGCATCCTGGGGTGCACCAAGTGTGGCCAATGTGGTCTAGGGAGATTCCCCTGAACCTCTACTCTGACCTGGTGAGACCATACCTGCAATAGTGGGTCCAGTTTTGGGCTCCCCAGTTCAAGAGAGATGGAGATCTGCTGGAGAGAGTTTAACAGAGAGCCACAAGGATGATGGGGAGACTTCAGCATCTTCCCTACAAAGACAGCCTGAGAGCCCTGGGGTTGTTTAGTCTGAAGAAGAGAAGACTGAGAAGGGATTTGATCAATGTCTATCAATATCTGAGGAGTGGGTGTCAAATGGAGAGCGACAAGCTCTTTTCAGGGGTGCACAGTGATTTGCAGAACAGAATCCTAGAGGAGGAATCCTTTCAGTACAACATGGGGTTAAACTGGCAGAGGGGAGATCTAAACTGGATGTTAGGAGGAAGTTCTTTACAGTGAGGGTGGTGAGACACTGCAACAGGTTGCCCAGGGAGGTTGTGGCTGCTCCCTCCCTGAAGGTGTCCAAGGCCAGGCTGGAGGAAGCCTTGAGTGAGCTGTACTAGTGGGAGGTGTCCCTGCCTATGGCAGGGGGTTGGAACTAGATGATCCTTGAGATCCCTTCCAACCTTGCCATTCTATGATTCTAACATGCAGACCTATACTCTGAGCAATTAATTTCTTCTCATTTGCTTCCTAAGAGAAGCTACAAGAAAGCAAACTGAGCTGAAATGTTTTTGCAAGGTGGGAACTGCTGCAGACATTGAAGCAAAGAGATCTGACTTAGTGTCACAGGTCTCCCCAGGGATCGAAGTGTTATCACAGCCTCAACAAACCCTACTGTCATCCAGATGACCTTATCACCAAAACAGAGAGCTTCGCCCAGCTCTTAGCAGCGTCCTGGAAGGTTTTCTTTGCCCCTGCCCACACACAGTCCTCAGACATCTCCTTAACCATGTCTGCTCTCCAGCCTCTGTAATTCGCTATGGAATGGGGGATTCCCACTGCACTTGGGAGGGATCCCTTACGGTCCACAAAGAGCAGAAATGCCGAAAGGTCACGAGGGACTGCCACATGCGCCTCCGCAAAGAGCAGTGGCCCGGTGCACGGAAGCACTGCTGTCTGCTCGGTACTCCCACCGCAAAGCAGGCGCACAGCCTGCGCTGCGCAGCGCCCACTCAGCCCCGCGCTCCGGCCTCTCCCCTGTGCCGCACTGCCACCTAGCGGCGAGGCCGCGAAAGAGCAGACGCTGCGGGCGCGCTGCCGCTGGGGACGCGGTGATAGCTCAAGCGGGACGCAGCTGCTGCCGCCATGGAGGCAGTTAAGTGCTCCGCCCAGGTAACGCGTCAAAAACACAGCATCGGGCACACCAGCTCAGCTGAAAGCCTCCGACACCACCTTTCACACCTGATGCTCAAACAGTCCACTCAGCCAGGGCCCCTAACGCGGGCTCGACACTTCCCGGTATCAGTGGCTCGGGCAGCTCCTGGGCACAAGCACTGTGGTGTCTTTTTACGTGACAGCCTGTCACAGCTTAGCTATAGGAATGATCTCCTTCACCTTGCAGTGCTGCTCTGCACTAATTCACAAAGCAACAGGCACCATTTCACTTGGTGTTGGCTTTGAGAGCCATGTGTTTCCTTCCCCTCTTCTCACCTGTGACACTGTTCAAGGCTTTACAGAATTCTTCCACAGTGCTCTGTAAATGTCTGGAAAGTCCCCTTTCCAGTCTAATAGTCCTAGCCTAGCTACTCAATCCTTGCATATCCCTTTTCAGGTCTAAATAGTCCCAGCCTAGCTACTCAGCCCTTCCACAAGGGCCATGCCAAACTCAAACAGCTGAGGAGATTTTTACCTGATCAGTTCTGCAACTTTGGACCACTCCTGGTTCTGCTACCCTGTTTGAGATGACACCAGAACTCAACACCATATCTGTGATGCAGAGGAGCCACAGACATACATAACAGCATTACGAGTTCTGTGTTCTCTTCCCTTACTAGCAGCAATCCATTTCCTTTTGCTGGCCAGAGAGCAGTGAGAGGCACTTCCACAGAACCACTTACCACGTCTCTGAGACCTGAATGGGCTCCTCAGTTCATGTAAGATGTTAGAGAATTGCTTGAGAGAGTCCAGCACAGAGCCACAAAGATGATTAAGGGAGCCTTAGATATCCTCCTAAAATGAAAAATTTTGCAGTTCAAATGCCAAGCTGTAACACCTGCATTACCTTCCAGAAACAAGGCTGNCTGAGATCAGGCACAGTGAGCTGGGGCTCTGGTATTAAAGAATAGCAACGGTTCTAGAATTATCACTGCCTGGTACAGAGAATCACAGCTGAAAAAACATCCAACGTTCAAATGTATGACTTTACAAGAGAAAAGAGTATCTTTCACTTTGATCTTCCCTATGTCTTAGGGACATGTTGGAATCTATCCTAAATATGTACTATCTTTAATCATGCTGCTGCTGAATAAATCAACAGAATCACAGAAAATATCTCATTGGAAGAGACATCCAAGCTTATCCAGTCCAAATTTCAACCCAGCACTGAAGGGATCATTGATAAAGACATTAAAGAGGACAGGCCCCAGCAGGGTCTATCAACCCTGGGGGACACCACCAGTAACTGGGCACCAGGTTTAGCACCATTCCCTACCACTTTTTGGGCCCAGCCATCAGGCAATTTGGAAGAGGTGCTAAGAAATACAGCTGGAAAGTTTCTCACTTTTACTCTCTACAGCCTGAAGCTTGAACTCACCAAAAAGGAAGAAACAAAACAAGGTAGGGATGGGGAGATAAATGTTTCAGCTCAGATTGCATCTCTTAACTGCCCACCAAATTTTGCATTGCAGTAGTCCTGTGGACCTGCCAAAACACCCCTGGAGCGATTTTTCAGCAGGTGGAACCTTTCCACCACCCAAGTGCTTGGCCTCTAGAGATTTTAGGACATTCTCACATGTGGTTGAGGATGACTTTGCTCTAGAGAACATTGGTACAGCCTCCCAGATCCTCTTCTCTGTCTGGGAAGGCTATGAAGGACACCTTATCCTTGCTCACTGCACTCCTCACACGCAGCACGGTACGGCAGAACAAGCAATGCTCACATTAGTTATTGTGGGATTGCCATGCCAAACCCATCTGGTCCACAGCATGGAGGCCACTGCCTGATGTTGATCTGACCCTGAGAGGAGGCTGTGCAGAGCGGTAGATGCCAAATCATTGTTTTGCATCTCCCAAGTCCACATCTGCACTACCCTGCTGACCAGAGATCAGCAGCAGGTGAGACTACAGAATTGATGGATGGCCACAGTTTGTGAAGGACAATGACCCCAGAAGGAGGCATCTCCTCTTAGGTAGGAGGCATTTCAGTAAATCCTCAGGCAGGACACCAAGCAGTCTGGAGGCAGCTGTAACACCTGGCAGAGATTTGGCATTCACATCCTCACTGGAATGAGGGAGCACACACACAGGAATCTTGAGGTTTTCTTCAGGGAGAACTGAGAAACATCCTTTTTATCCATGTAACTTCAGGGCAAACAGACCCACAGTCCATCAGGAAACACTAAGACCCAGGATCCTCATGCTGCTCCATTACTGAGGAGAAGAAAATATTACACATTGTTCTCCTGCAACAAGGGCGCCTACCTACGGGAAGAGGGAAGGGGAGTGGACATTGCCTACACGGATTTCAGTGAAGGCTTTGACACTGCCTGCCCTGGCATTGTCCTTCAGAAGCCCCTGGCACAAGGCTTGGCTCACTGCCCTATGCACTGTGTAACAAACTGACTGATAGCCAGGGCCAAAGACTGGTGGGGAGTGAAGTCTGGCTGGTGCCAAGTTACTGGTGGTGTCCCCCAGGGTTCAGTGCTGGGGCCTGTCCTCTTTAATGTCTTTATCAATGATCTGGGTGAGGGCATTGAGGCATCCTCAGTAAGTTTGCAGATGGCACCAAGCTGGGTGGCTGTGTCCATCTGCTAGAGGGTAGGAAGGCTTTGCAGCAGGACCTGTGATGGGACTGCCAGGAAGGCTACTGGGGCCTGCTTTTTCACCATTTTCTTTGTCAGCTTGCATTCATGTCTGGATATATTCTGAACAGATGTGCTGTGAGCACTTATTTCAGTGAATACAGCATGACCTTGTTCACGAACAAGCCAGCCAACTCCCCACTCCCAACACCACAAGGTGAAGTGGAGCACAGAAGCAGTTTCCCTCTCGAGCTCACTTTTCTTTTTCCATTCCCTGTTCTGCTGGGCAGGTTACTACTAAGGATAAATCATCAGTCACATAACTGGGCTCTGGGTGACAGACCCAGTGAAATACTCTGGATCTAAGCCCTGCTGAGGTGTGAATAATCCCAGCACCATCACACCACTGCATCCCTCACTGTGTTCTGCACCTTTCTTCAGCACTTCAAGTCCTTAAGCCAAGACGGACCCTGCTCTACCTCTCTGGGCAGAATGAGGACGGAGGGAGGCTTCCTGATGTGTAGGCATCAAGTATAAACTTTATCATTGACTGCCTTGATCACTCCTAAGGTGTAGGAAGTCACATCTAGGTGATCCTGCTCTGGCAGGGGGTTGGACTAAATGATCTTTCAAGGTCCTTTCCAACCCCTAAGGTTCTGTGATTTATCCTGGGCAGCAACAGGTCCATCAAAGCCTAAAGTGACCACAACCATTTAGCGAATAACGTTGATACTTAACTTCTTGGCAAGGTGGGTGAAGAGAACATGCAGGATAACTTGGCAGAAGCAGCTTTGTCTTCAACTGATAAGGCAAAAAGGAGAAAAAGGAAAAGAGCAATGGGAGGAATAAAAGCTAGAAGAAAGGCTGCAAAGCTGAAACACTGAGTTTGATCCTGAGTTAATTCTGAATCTTTCCAGTAACTGAAGTGGCTCCAGGAGAGCTGGGGAGGGACTTTTGACAAGGGCTTGGAGTGACAGGACAAGGAGCAATGACTTTGAGCTGGAAGATTGAGACTGAAGTTAAAGAAATTCTTTAGAGTGAGGATGGGGAGACACTGGAACAGGCTGCCCAGGGAGGTCATGGATGTCTCCTCCCTGGAGGTGTTCAAGGCCAGGTTGGATGAGGCCTTGAGCAGCCTGAGCTAGTGGGAGGTCTCCCTGACTGTGGCAGGCAGGCTGGAACGGCATGGTCTTTAAGGTCCCTTCCAACCCAACCCATTCCTTGAATCTATAAACTGTGCCTGGGGCCCGCTTGATTCAACCTGCGGCTGGAAGGGGAGACCCTAACACAGGGCCGCAAGCAGAAGACCTGAGTTTCTTTTGCTGCTGCTAGAGCTGCCTTTCTGAATACTAAAGCTGCACAGCCCATGACTGAAATTCATTAAACAAGGAACAGTTGAGTGAAAACAGAATTGTAAACAAATGGGATTCTCTTTCCTGTTTGTTTCTCATCATCTCCTGCAATACTTTCCCCCCGTTTTCTTAAGAGTTCTGAATTTAGCAATTGTAATGAAGAATGGAGTTGTGGACTGAACAGCAGAATCTCTTCTATATACAGCTGTCCCTAGCATGAATGTAGTGACATCCTTGGGTGCTCTCACTCACCACCAAAAGGCATATTGTTAGAGCAGCTGTTTCCTCTAAACACACCCAGATTGATTCAGCTCCTACAAAGGTACATTTAGACCTCTACAACCCACCAACAGCTTCAAGCTCAGCCACATTCATTTGCACAGTCCCAAGAGACACACAAGCACAAGCATTGTGGTAGATTTAAACAGGCCAAAATACACTTATACATGTCCTTATAGATGTTTTTCATCCCACAGAACCAGGTGCAGCAAACCTAAACCCTACAGGACTCCCTAAATCCCACAGAGCCAGGTGCAGCAGCCCCTAAACCCTACAGGGCTCCCTAAATCCCACAGAGCCAGGTGCAGCAGCCCCTAAACCCTACGGGGCTCCCTAAATCCCACAGAACCAGGTGCAGCAGCCCCTAAACCCTATGGGGCTCCCTAAATCCCACAGAACCAGGTGCAGCAACCCCTAAACCCTGCAGGGCTCCCTAAATCCCACAGAGCCAGGTGCAGCAGCCCCTAAACCCTACGGGGCTCCCTAAATCCCACAGAGCCAGGTGCAGCAACCCCTAAACCCTATGGGGCTCCCTAAATCCCACAGANCCTCAATCCTCTAGAGCCAGGTGCAGTGGCCCTTAAGCCCTACAGGGCTCCTAAACCACAAAGAAGCTGCTGCAAAGGGCTCCTAAATGCTAGAGAGGCTCAACAAATGCAAACAAAACCCAAAAGCGAAACAAACCCCAGAAAATAAAAAGAAAAGCAAAATATAACAACGGACCAAAAAAACCTCTGAACGCCACAGGGCCACCTACAAGCCAGTCCTAAGCCTTGCAGTTCTTTGTGTACCTCGCAAGGCCAGATGAAAGAAGCCTCTAAGCCTTGCAACCTGCAAGCCCCGCAAGGGCCAGCTGCAGGAGCCTCAGAACCACCCGTATATCCTCAAGCCCCTACGACCCCGCAACCGCCCGCCCCGCTGAATGAAACGGAACCGGAGCAGCGGAGGGAGTTGCACCGGCAGCGGCTGCCTTCCGGGGCGGGGCGGGGCGGGAGCGGGGGCGGTCCCTGTGGCAGCGAGGCGGGCGCGGCAGTACCATGATGGCGCAGCGGGCGCTGCCTAATCCCTACGCCGACTACGACAAGTCGTTGGCTACCAGCTACTTCGATGCGGCCGGCAGGGTGAGTGGGGCCCGGGTACGGCGGCAGGACGGCAGCTGCGCCCTCCCGGGGACGGGCGCTGCGCTGCGGCGTGGCAAGGGCCACCCCGGCCGCGACGCCAAGAGCCTGAGCCGGGAGCCCAGCCTGCTGCTTCGGGTACCCGAGGGTCGAACAGAGACCTGCCAGCTTGGAAACCACTCGGGTCCCTGGCTGTGCTCCCGCCGGCTATGCCCAGTTTAGCAAGGCTCCGGCCGCCTTGCCGCTGCTTGCTTCATGTCTGGGGTTTGTTGTTTTCTTTCCCTCCAACAGTTGACCCCCGAATTCACGCAGCGGCTGAATAACAAAATCAGGGAGCTGCTCCAGCAGATGGAGAGGGGCCTGAAATCTGCCGACCCTCAGGACTGCACCACCTACACTGGCTGGGCAGGTAGGGCAGCCGATACAGTGGGATGTAGAGAGCAGGAGCTCGCCACAGCCAACTTCTAGTGGGAGGTGTCCCTGCCTGTGGCAGGGAGTTGGAACTGGATGATCTTTGAGGTCCCTTCTGACCTTACCATTCTATGATTCTAGGTCAGGCCAAGGCAGACCATGGGGAGTTTTGGCCACCTGAATGGTTATCCTAAATCCATGTCAAGAGAGGTGCTGCTTTGACATGCTTCAGACCATTAAGAGGCAGTCTTCAAGTGACTTTGAGCTGCATAGAGAAGACCAGCGTTGCAGGGCAGGACTTGGGCTTCTCTTGGTTGACAGTGCTGAACTTTGGCAGCAGAGAATACCAGCACCTGCTTGATAACAAATGTGGGAGCCTTTGAAGGGACTGGCAACAAGTAAATAGTGCTCCGTGAAGTAGGCAGATAGGTGTGCAGGGTGTCCTTGCATATGGTAGTGGTGAACTTGTAGCCCAAAATAACATCCATCTTTTCTATGTGGGCTGCATTTTCGCCTTACAACATTGTCTGACTGGCAGCTTGTTCCATTCCTGTTTCCCAGGTAGTGCCCCTCCGCTTAGCCAGGGCTAGTTCTGTTCCAGTAACTGCTGGAAGGGGCAGAAACGCAGAAGTGAGTATAACGAAGGATTGAAACCTTCCCCACGCTAACTTGTGTGTGTGCAGAGCTTCCAGGAGCTTTCTCCTGTTCTGCATTTTAACCTGGTTTTCCTTCCATGTGAGCATGTCATGCCTTCCCCTCCCTGTTCCTACCCACTGGAGCCAGGGCGGACA
This sequence comes from Semnornis frantzii, assembly GCA_013399775.1. Classification (NCBI taxonomy): domain Eukaryota; kingdom Metazoa; phylum Chordata; class Aves; order Piciformes; family Ramphastidae; genus Semnornis; species Semnornis frantzii. The sequence continues at coordinate 13,329 of VWYK01088952.1, forward strand.
CACCTTTCTCCACCACCTCATCCTTGGCTACTGCTGTGCGCTTTGTCAGCTTTCCAGGCTTCTGCACTGTGCCAGGCCCTAAGGTCCCCTCCCAGCCTTTAAGAAGTTGCAGTTAATCTCATGCTTATTGCAGGAGTTTTTGCTGCCTTTTTTTTTTTTTTTTTTTGAGGTTGCAATCCTAAATGGCATCTTTCTGCATTATAAAATGAGTGTGGCTGGCTTCTGCTTGTATGCTGTGGAACTTGATGCCAACAGTTTGCTTGGGAGAATGGCGTTTGTTGTGTAGGTGCTAAATTAATGCTGCAGCTTGATGACAGCCCTGCCAGAAAAGCCTGCCTAACAATTTTCATAAGGTAGACAGAGAGCACTCCAGAGCTCTAGGATGCCTGTATTAAATTCCAGCATGGGAGAGCACTGATGTCAGCACTTGCTGCCTGGCAGCACACTGCTGCTGCCTACAGATTAATGCCTTTCTGTTCAGTGCCACCTGATAACACCCTGGGAGACAGCTTCAGTCTTCCAGGCCTCTGTGACCCTGCTCTAAGGTCCCCTAAGATGAAAAACACTCCACATAAAGATGATCTTCAGTCATGAAGGTGCTGCTTGTCATGATGGTAGAGCCTGCCTCTGGCCAGAGTAATTGAGGAGATAAAGCAGGAGGACTATTTAAGTCTGCAGAGAGAAAGTAACCAACTTTCCCCAGAGACCTTAGGGAGCTTTGTGTCAAGTGACTGCACTATGAAACGGCAGTCAAGGGCTGTAGTAGGATTTCAGCTTGATTTTTATTTGGAAGGGAGTTTCTCGAAAGGGACTCTTTTCCCTCGAGGGATCATTCTTCATTGGGCACACACCTTCTCATCTTGGCTAATAGGATTAGAAGAAAGCATGGAGATACTTCCTGCAGGTCACAGCCAGCAGAGTGAAGTTTGCAAATGTGAGGCTGTACTTTGTCATCCAGCTGGCTTTTCTAATCCTAGCTGTATTAATTTATTCAGTGCTGGTTTCCAGAGACAAAATTAATTGGGCCAAGACATCAGCTTTTTCCTGTAATTGCTTGTGTAGAAAAGGCTTGTTGAGTGTCTTCTCATGTAAATCATTGCCCAGCAGTCTGAAATCAACCTGCACTCTTGTGCCTGCTAATAAGGGAGGTTTGAAATGTGGCTGTACAAGTGCAGACCCTGTGCGAAATGAAACATCCTTGAGTGTCCCACATCTCACCCAGTAACACACAGCATATGCTGCAGTTTTACTTTGGGGCCTGTTTTCTCCCAACACACTTGACAGAGCCCTGTCTCCCCAGCCTGTGTTTCTACCAAGGAAGCCATGGCTTCTTGGCATGTGAAGCTGCAGCAGAGGGTGGGCAGTGCTTAGACTTCCAGCTCAGAGGCAGTGAGAACAGTTTGGATCCAGATTATCCAGGGTACAGCTGAGTGCCCTCAGAGCACCTTGGAATCAGCTTGTTACAGTTTCCCTCAGCTGCCCATGGAGATCAGGGCCCCGTAGGCAGCGCTCGTTAGGTGGCTAGGTACAGACCAGACCTGTCTGTTGTGTTCTGGTTTATCTTTCAATCAGTTCACCTCGGCTGCTGTAAGAGCTGCAGTGATCTCAGACTGTTTCACTGGTAGCAGCGATGACAGGGTCACTGCTGTCAGCTAATTATGAATGAGCAGCAATGCAAACCCTGGCAGAAGCACACCTGCTTCATGCACTTCCAACAGACCAGCATGGGGATGCCAGAGGACGTACATGTTTGTTGGTATTCCTCATAGTGCAGGAGGCCTTGCTCCAAGGACTACCTTGACTGGGAGCACAGTCGTTGGAAAGGGAATGGAAAGAGGCTTTAGTCCTGTCACCTCTGGGCTGACTGCCGAAGCTACAGGGAGGTACCGAGTCTGGTGTCTGATGGATTGGTGTGTCCTTCCAAGATGATGAGGTGGTCTGCCCCCTGAAATAGTACATAAGGGAGAGATTGCTCTTCCTCCACGTTATGGCGGTGCCTGTGGAATTTATTTCCTTGCAGGCATTCCTTTCTTCAACAATGTCATGGTCATGGCTTTCAGAGCTTCAGGACTTCTGAAACAGACCAATGGGGCTGGTTGGCCTGCCCCACCCTCAGCCTCTGACTGGCTTGTTCAGCATTGGAGACAAGCAGCAGCGCTGAGTTGCCTTTTGAAAGGACTCTTTAAAAGGCAAGTCCAGATGCTGGAGTGGCAGGGGCATCCTGACAAATGCCCCATATGCCCCAATGTGCTAGGATGGCAGGCTGCATGCTGTAGTAAAGTGCACCTGTGGCTCCCCAGATAGTTTTGAACATACCATGGTACAGCTCTCCAGAGAAGACGTCTCTCTGTCTCCTTCAGCATGGCTTTGCATGCACTTTGGATGTGATGGTTTGGGAGTTCCCCGCCCCCCCACATTTCATAAAATCACCCAGACTAAGCCAGCTGGAAGTTAAGAGATGAAGCTCTATTCACAGCTTAGCACAATGTACAAGCAGAGATATACACAATATACAGGAATATTTACAGAAATATACAAATTAAAGGTAATACAGAAACACAACACCCCTCCCAGAAATCAGAGTCCCCAGGAGGGGCTTCCAACCACCCTTCCACCTTCTCCCCACCCCTATACCTTACCCCAAGGTTTGCCTTAAGCGCAAGATGAGTTTGGAGGATTGGCCAGAGGGGTTAGAAGGAAAGTGGTTAGTGAGGTTACTCGGCAGAGAGGAGAAAAACAGAAGCTAGACAGCCCAAGAGTGTCTGCAAACCCGAGTACCCTATCTTTGTTTTGTTTTCTTTTCTTAAACATCTCAGCAAGCCTATGAGTGAAGTAGACATCACCATTGTTTTCCCTTCACAGCCTATAATATAATTTTCTCTATTAAAATATTACAATTAGCCACAAACCAGCACATTGGAGTACAAGATAACATCCCATGTGCCCGCACCAGAAAAGATGCTTATTGTCCTTTTAGTAGGGCAGTAAAGGTAGGCCACTCCCTCTGTGGCTTTTACCCCGTGCTTGAATCATTGCAGTGATGGCAGGTCTCTCATTGGAAACCATCAGGCTCCATGACTATGTGGAGAGGTCTCCACTTCTTCCCTCCTTGTTTAACATCCTGCTTTGAATGTACTGGCTGACCTACTTGCCTGGGTCAGGTCTTTATTACTGTGGATGGTGAGTTTGAAACTAGTCCCAATTAGGTCAAGAAATCCCTTGTGGAAACCCAGCATCCTCTGTGAAAAGACCTCATTGCAACTTAGCTCCTGGTGGACAAGGAGGCCTGTTCAGAACACTCTAATAAGCATCCCTGCAGTGGAGCTAATGCCTCTCACTTTTATCCTCTATTCAGCAAAAAGGCAAAGCTTTGTCTTGTGACTTGTTCTCCTGTCACCAGCAGGACTGTTTGCAATGGTAATGCAATCCAACATAAAGTACAAGTCTGAACCTGCAGGGAAGTTGAGGCACAGCTTTACTTAATTCCGTTTGATCAGCAGAATGGTGGATGAGGTATTCTTACAGCCTGATGCAGTGCTTGAGCAGGACTTTTCTGGGCTCTCCAGTGATGTCTGCTCTTTTGAAAGCAGTGGGTGCTAAAGTAATCACTAAGCAACTGATGCAAACAATTCCATGGCCACTATGTCCATTCAGCTCTCCTCTGCTC
>VWYK01088956.1:0-16072 GCA_013399775.1 Semnornis frantzii
TTTCCTTACAAATCCATTTTCCTAACAAATTCTTATGTTTCTAACCTCAAGGGGATTGATGAGCTGCAGAAACATTTATAGACCCCTCAGCACCATTGAAACAATGAGGATAGGTAAAGCAAACCTGCTTTAATTTTTACTCCCTTATGTCTTTATAAGCTTCTTCAGGAAAGTCCCAGAAAATTAGAATTCTAGAATTGTTTTGGTTAGAAAAGACCTAAGATCATTGAGTGCACTTAGACTAGACCAAGTTGTTCAAGGCCTTATCCAGCTTGGACTTGAACACCTCCAGGGAGTGGCACCCACAACAGAAAATGTCATTATTCATTGTATAAATGAATCACTAATAAAGACATTAAACAGACCTGGCCCCAATACCCAGCCCTAAGGGACACTGCTGTACTCCTTTCATCACAACTCTTTGGCCCGTCTCTCCAGACAGTTTTTACTCCAGCAGAGTCCATCTGGCTGTGCCATGGGCTGCAAGCTTCTCAAGGAGAATGCTTTCATCAGCAACAGGGAGAGCCATCTGAAAAAGCAGGGGAGCCCAAACCCAGAGAAATCAGCACCCAGGTTCAGCTCCCTCCCTGGCAGAGGCTCAGGTTTGCATTTCTGTTCAGGCGTAGCAAAATCTGAGCAGGGGCAAAGCAGCATTTGAAAAGAGAAAGCTTCCTGTTGTGAACACTTTGAAATGTCTGGCAGGCCCCTCCCAAGCTGCACTGTTAGAACCCCCTGGTTTCTCCTGAGATGTTCTGGCTGAGGGCAGTTGCTGTTAGTGCAGGCAGTGCACTATGCCTGCTCTCTACCAGCCTCTGGGATCCCTGAGGGTCACAGCAGTTAGGATACAGCAGCTCTCACTCTGGGGGTTGCCTTTCTCTTGTGCACAAAGAGGCAACCTGTCACTGCTGCTGCCCTGCTCACACGGAGAAGGGAACCATTTCTGGAGCAACAAGCAACTACCCCAGGAGCCAAACCCCTTCCCTCAGGCCTGCCAGCTGCCTTAATGAACTGATGGGTAGATGGCAAGGGAAGAGGCTAGAACTCCCACACTAGTGAAAGATAAGCCAAAAGACAGATGAAAGGTCACTGCAGAGCCACTGTTACAGTGGGGAAAAAGCTTTTCCACTCATTAGAATTTAGCTGGAGCTTCTTGGGGGGTAGAGGAGGGGCTTCTACTGCTTAGAGTTACTTAATTTTTAACCAAGATAATAAAAAAGCACTGAGTTTCAATTTTGCTCCTCCACCACCATGCCTCTGTCAGCAGCTGTGCTGGAGCTCAGTTGATTCATAGAATCATAGAATGGGAAGGTTGGAAGGGACCTCAAAGCTCATCCAGTTCCAATGTCCTGCCATAGGCAGGGACACCTCCCACTAGGACAGGTCACTCAAGGCCTCATCCAACCTGGCCTTGAACACCTCCAGGGAGGTTGTAGAGCACAGAATCACCCAATGTGATCAAAGGGTGGTTCTGTGCTCCACAACCTCCCTGGGCAACCTGTGCCAGTGTCTCACCACCCTCACTGCAAACAACTTCCTCCTAACATCCACTTTCAATCTCCCCTCTGCCACTTCAAACCCATTCCCCTTGTCCTGGCACTCCCAGACCTTATCAAAAGTCCCTCTCCAGCCTTCCTGTAGCCCCCTTCAGATCCTGGAAGGCCACTCCAAGGTCTCTTGGAAGCCTTCTCCTCTCCAGGTTGCAGAATCCCAACTCTCTCAGCCTGTCCTCAGAGCAGAGCTGCTGCAGCCCTCTCAGCATCTTTGTGGCCCTTTCTTCACCAGTGGCTCCCAAGCACAAAACTCCTTACAGTCCTTGCTGCAATCAGTCCCACTGCCCTCAGGAGAGCTCTTCTCTGCACCCTCTGAGGCTGTGGGGAGGGCAAGGCTTCAGGAACAGCAGGATGGTACCACAGAATGAGCTGAGAACATTTGAGCAGATGCCCATTCTTTGCCCAGCAGCCTGCCCTCCCATGCCCACTTCAGCACTGGGAGCCTCTGCAGTGCACTGCAGTGTGTAAGTATCTCATGTATCTCATATCCACCTTGAGCTGATAACCACTGCAGTGTATATTATGTGTACTTTGGAAGCAAAAACATCACAGAATCATCATGGGATCATAGATTCCTAGAATGGCTCAGGTTGGAAGAATCCTCAGAGATCATCTACTCCAACCTCCCTGCTGTGGGCAGGGACACCTCTCAGCTAGACTCAGCTGCTGAAGACCTCATCCAGCCTGACCTTCAACAGCCCAGGGAGGAGGCAGCCACAACCTCCCTCAGCAACCTATTTCAGAGTCTCACCACCCTCCTGCTGGAGAACTTCTTCCTAAGCTCCAGTCTGACCCTGCTCTGCCTCAGCTTCAAACCATTCCCCCTTGGCCTGCCTCTAGACACCCTCAGGACAAGTCCCTCTGCAGCCTTCCTGTAGGATCCCTTCAGGTACTGGGATGCAGCTCCCTCTGCAGTCTTCTCCAGGCTGCCCAACCCCAGCTCCCTCAGCCTGTCCCCACAGCAGAGTGTCAGACAGTACCTGCAAGCAAAGCTCTCTGCCTCCTGTGAAACAAAGGTCAGAGGTGACTGCTTGGTGACCAGAGTGCTGCAAGTGTTGCTGCTTGCTCTGTGCCAGGCTATGGGGAGGGAGCAGGACTGCAGCCTCTGTGCATCAGTGCCCAGCCCCTGGTCAGCAGCTGCTGGAGTGCCTGTGTGTCACCAGGACACAGACAGGACAGCAAAAGGACATGTGGAAGGTTTGGGGTTTGTTCATTCCTGACACTGGCAGGACTAAAGGAAATAATTTGGGTTGCCTTTCAGACCCTACATTGAGTTCCAGGGCAAACACAGTCAGAAGGAAAGCTGTAGTCTGCTTCTGCTTTGATCACACTTAAGCAGACAAGCACTACTGGGCAACTGTGCCAGGCTCCTGGAGTGGGAATTTAACCACGCTGGCCTTCAGGAGGGTTTAGACAGCTCTGGCTCTTGCAGAATCATGTCCCCAAACTGTCAGGCACTTTGAACAAACTCAGTGGAACTGTCTTGCTAGGGAAGGTGCAGCCCTATTTTGAGCATGTAAATGAGCTGGCAAAACACCTGCCAAGTCAAGTGTCTTATCCTAATGTAATGGGTGACTAAATACACATTCCTATGCTGGAGATTTAAATAATCCTTTAGAGCACTGCTGAGAGTAGCAGAGGCTTTGGCAGACAGAGGAGAACCTACCAAAGGGGATGAACAAGCTGCAGAGACTGGTAAAAATCATCTCTTTTACTCTTACTGTTGAGTGCTGATGTTTTTGAATTTGCATTTCCTTAAGGCTGTGGAAGTACTATCAGGTTCTTGTAGAATGATTTCTCCAACTGATCACAGCCCTTGGGATAAAGCTGACAGACTGAGGGCTCTCCTGGCTGTGCCATCACAGTGGCTGGGACAATCCTGCAGAAGCCAGGAGTTAAGGAAGGTTTGGGAAGGGCACCTGTAAACACAGCTCTGCTCTGAGCACAGAACTGTCTGCTGGCTCCTGAAGGGAGAACCAAAGCAGTTTCCTTTAGCTCATGGCCACAAAAGAGCTCAGTGATGCAGGACCTGATAGGGGATGTACTCTAGGATGAAAGCTGGGGAATGAGCAGGAGTTACTAGGAAGTGTAATTGAAAAAGAAATGTGCTGCTGAAGGGAGAAGAAATCTGTTTCCCTTGGAGACCCAGAATAGCTGGGAAGGGCAGAGGCAGCAGGTGCACAGGCTCAGGGCTCAGTAACAAGGAGTGGTGCAGCCAAGGGAAGTGTAAGCAAAATGAACCTGCTTCTTCCTGGGACAGGAGAGAGCTCAGCCTCTTCTTGCTGCAGACTTGGAACAGTCTGGCTCCATTTGTGTCCTGGCAGAAGGTCCTTTCTCAGGGTGATATGGAAGCTATTTACAATAAAGGCTCTGAGGAAAGGCACAACCTGAGGTTATTTGAAATGGAGATTTTAGAGCTATTGCAAGACAGGACAAAAGTCTCCTTTCTTTGGTAGGTGGCTTTGTAAGGAGAAAATGACCAGGAAGAGCAGAAGGAGCTCCCCAGCCTTGGGTTATCTGAGTTTTTCTCAGGGTCACTAGGGTCATATTCATGTGGCAAGCCAGAATCTAGCCTGAGGTGCCCTCTGCTAGCTGGAGAGCAGCCAAGGCCGAGCACAGGCTCTTCGCGTCACCCGCAGAGCTGTCCCACTGGCAGAGGTTTGCAAGCAGGGGGCTGGCAAAGGCCATCCTGGCCCTGGGCCAGCCAGAGTATTGTGCAGCAGGTGCCAGGCTAAAGGCCAGGGGCTCTCAGCTATCTCAGAATGGTCTTGAGACATGGAAGGGTGCTGCCAGTCCAAGGACAGCATCAGAGCGCAGCTTCCAGACAGGATCTCACAGTCAGGTGGGGAAGGCAAAGACACAGGCACAAAACAGGACAAAGATGGCACAGAGAGACAGCCAGCAATGGGCAGTTGTGGCTGGAGCAAGGGAGGGATGTTCATTGGTGGTGAGGTGACCATGGGGACACAGTGCTGCTGACACTCAGCTGTGCTCCTCTGTGGAACCTGTAGGTCAGTTGGAAGGCAGAGTCACACAGGAAAGAGTGCAGGCAATAGTGACAAGAATGACCTGAGCCTTACAAGCATGACAGAGGGGAAAGAGCAATCAAAGTGTTTAGGCATTTTCTACACAGCATCCCTGGCTCTTCACAGCTAGCCCCAGTGTGGTCCTGATGCAGGACACCCACTTACACTGTACAACTGAGAGCATCCTACTGTGAAGGGAAACAAGATGCAGTTTTTAAGCCCACAAGCCTGCCAGGCTGCTCCCAGTTGCCAGCCTGGGTAGCCTATTCTACAGCCTTCATAAAGTCATAGCAACACCCTGACCCCAGGATGCTGCATGAAGCAGCCCCAATCACTGCCCTGCTGTGGGAGGCACAGCAGCAGCAGTAGTGATATGAGTATGGGCAGGAGTGGTGAAGAATGACCTCAGGGAGGCCAGAATGTGGCAGAGGAGCCAGCACCTGCCACATATTTCACCTGCATCATAATACTGAAGATGCAGAAAATATTGTGGTCCCTGACAGCATTACAGACTGCAAAGCACAGAACATGTAGGCACAACTGGGTAATGAGGACGTTCAGCAGAGAGATGCTGGCTGCTCTGCACCTGTGAAAGAGCCTCTGGTTTACACTGGAATCTGTGTCCTTGCCATGCAAAGGCAGGAGAAATGGGATGGCAATGAATCAGAAATGCACTAGACTTACACCAGAAGCTCCCCCACAGCACAGACAAGGCCCTTCCAGCAGAGCTTAGCTAGAAATGAGGCAGAACTCATCAACCCTTGGCAGTGCTGCTTGAATAATTCCTCCTGTGAGTTTCACAGTGAATTGAGCTAAGTGCAGCTACCACCCCAGTCCTTACTGCTGTTGCACCTGCCTTGTCTAAGCACACACATTGAACCAAAGGCACTTGCAGGCCTTTGCCCCAAAGCACTCCCAGATTCCCTATGGATGGCAATGAATTTTTAGCACTGTTGTGCAGGAGAGAGAGAGTTTATCAGCCTGAAGGGATGTTCAGTCTTTGGCACTTCTCATTTTACTTTTGTAGCCTGTTACAATCTTCACCTCACAGCTCTCAAAGTGTGAATGGCCCAAATGCCTGCTGAGCCATTCTGTTCTGTGCAGAGGAGCCACACATTTTCTATCCATCTGCTTCAGCTTCAGAGCAAGATCCTGATCCTGACAATATGTGCTGCTGGGATTGGAGGCACCTTCCAGTACGGCTACAACATCTCCATCATCAATGCTCCAACTTTGGTAAGTGGTGCCAGGCTGAGAGGCTCCTCCTGAGATGGGCACTTCCTTGGTGTCCTTACTCTGCCCATAAACAGTGGCCTGCCTCTGAAAACGTGCAGCCTGCTGCTTCTGAGGCTGAGATGGGAAGGATGCGTTGTTCCCTCTGCACAGCTCACATCCGAGGCTGCCAAGGGCCACCCTTGAGCAGGACCCAGTGTCACAAGGATTTATTCCAAAGCCTTGTTTCAGTTGTGTTAGCAGCTCTACTGCTAAGAGCTCCCAACTACATCCTTTGGAATTGGCCTTTTCCCTTAAATTCAAAGATGGGCCCATGAAACAGCTTTAAATTATCCAAGAGCTACACACAGATATAAACCATTACAACTTTGCAACAGCTACAGCTGTACCCTCTTAGCTCTCTGTTAAAGATGCATTAAGAACTGGAGGCCTTTTCCCAAGGGTTTGGAGGCAGGAACAGAGTCACAGATCCATTAATCTGGAAGCCTTTACAGTTTTCAGTGGCCTCCATCCCTGTGCCATGCCCCTGCAGCAGTGTGTGCCCCATGCCTGTGCCATGCCCCTGCAGCAGTGTGTGCCCCATCCCTGTGCCATGCCCCTGCAGCAGTGTGTGCCCCATGCCTGTGCCATGCCCCTGCAGCAGTGTGTGCCTCCCTTGCAGTACATCCAGACGTTCATGAACCAGACGTGGCTGGAGCGCACCGGCGCTCCCCTGGAGAGCAACATGGTCCTGCTGCTGTGGTCCTTCACTGTCTCTGCATACCCTCTGGGAGGACTCACTGGGGCTGTTGTTGCTGGTCCCATGGCCATCATGCTGGGAAGGTAAGCTGCTGGATGTGCAGGATGTGGCAGCATTTCGTGTCTCCAAAGCCAGCAGGGAGCTGTTCTCTCCTCATACTCTGAGCCAGCTGCAGTGCTCCCAGGATCTCAGCCCAGCTCCGTGCCACAGCAACCACCTACCCAATGACTTTTGTCCCCAGTTTTCTGCCATCCTTTTAAATAGGAAGTAATGACAGAACAGGCATGTTTTTTTTTTTCTTCCAAATGAGCTGTGGGAATTGGTAGGAAGGACACTGGAAAACCAGAGGGGGTTCATGAGGAGCAGTTGTTGTATGGCAGGCCCTCATGCCTCACAGGCTGTGTAGATTCCACCTTTTGAGCTGAAGTATTTCAGTAGGTTAAATCTTTACAGCTGCTTTTACCCTGTGCTTGAGTCTCTGGAGATACTTCTCACCTAGCTTTCATGCACAGCTCTACCCTCAGTTAGTTTTACTAACAGAGGCTGGCAGGACCTTAGATTTTGGCTCCCTGACCTCAGATTTGTCTATGTGCTGTCACTTTGGTTGATTCTTCTTGTGCGATGCAGCAGGCATCAGGCCTGGGGTGGGGACTTCTGTCTGCCATGGCTCACTTGTTTCATAGCTGTGAGGATCTAGGGAGGATTTGGCTTCCTTATCTGATGAAAAGTTTAGAGGTGTCAGCTTGTTCTGCTTTGGAATAAAGCCATACCCCACCATCAGCAGGAGACAGGAGGCAGGGCAGTGGCTGGGACCAGAGAGAACTGCTGCCCATTAGGGGTCAATAGAGCTCTCTTTCTTATTCCTGGGTTTGGGCAGAAATTCCTGCTGGGAGACACAAAAACTTCCTGACCCAAGCTTCCTAAGGCTCATCCTATGACATGAAAAGGGCTGTTTCAGCCCCAGACACACAGGAGCTTCTGAAGCAACACTTCACTCAAAAGGGAAACTGAGTGGAGAGGCAGAGATGTGGGCAGAGCTCAAGATGCCTTCAGTGTGTAAAGGCAGCACTGCAGGGACACCCTGTGGTGGTGCTGGCAGTCGGAGCTGACTCCAATTGCATCAGCCACGCAGCTTCTCACTGCTGCTTCCTGCTTTCATGAGACACCCGAACTGCTCACCTGCACACAGAGCCCTCGGGGAGGGCTTTGAGCAGCCAGGATGGCCGAGCCGAGCAGCCCAGCTTGGGCTGCCAGGCATGGCAGGCTGGATCTGCCAGCTGGAACGTTTTCCCTGGCAAGTGAAGCTGACCCTCACCACTGTCTCTCTTCTCTCTGAAGGAAGATGTCCCTGCTGCTCAACAATGTCTTTGTGATCATAGCTGCAGTCCTGTCTGGATTCAGCCGAGTGGCAAAGTCCTTTGAAATGATTATGCTGAGCAGATTCTTCACGGGTGTGAATGCAGGTATGGCAACTTGGGAGACAGAACAGGGCAGCAAGGATCAGTTAGGGAGGACATTAAAACAGAGCTGATCCAAGACATTAAAGCAATGAATCCTCTGCTCTGGCCACAGGTGTGCACATGAACGAGGAAGGTGTCCACACAGGTGCCACACTTTGCTTCCAGGGACAGTTTGCAAAGCAGACACAGGCAGGGGGTTTGTGTAATCCACACGAGGGAGCTCAGGGAGAAAATGAGCTGAAGATCCATCCCCACCTGCCTGTAAGACTGTTGTCACTCACCAGCATGAGCACCAACACTCAAGCTTTTCTAGAAGTTCATCCAAGGAAGTAATGATTCCTAGAATCACAGAATGGCTCAGGTTGGGGAGGACCTCAGAGCCCACCTGGCCCAACCTCCCCACCATGGGCAGGGATACCTCTCAGCTAGGATGCTTAAGGTCTCATCCAGCCTGGCCTTGATCAGTAGATAATACAGTGACTGAGAGTGAGATTGAGGGTCTGGGTGAATCACAAGCACTGTTAGATGAGCCATTACATGGTCTGCAACACGAGAGTCCAGCTGGCCACCTCCAGAGGAGTCTCCTTCTCTGGAGACATTCAAAACCCACCTGGTTGTCTTCCTGGGGGACCTGCCCTGGGTGATTCTGCCTTGGCAGCAGGATTGGACCTGATCTCTAGAGGCCCCTTCCAACCCCTAACATTCTGTGGTTCTGTGGTTCTGTGATTCTGTGGTTCTGTGGTTCTGTGATTCTGTGNGGCTCTGTGGCTCTGTGGTTCTGTGGTCCTCTGTTCTGTGGTTCTGTGGCTGCATTTGTCCTCCTGTGCTGTGTCTACAAGCTGAGGTCAGTGTGTCCTTGCCCAGGTGTCAGCATGAGCATTCAGCCAATGTATCTGGCAGAGAGTGCCCCGAAGAAGCTCCGAGGAGCTGTGGCCTTGACTTCTGCATCATTTACAGCCCTGGGCTTGGTGCTGGGGCAGGTTGTTGGACTCAGGTAATGTAGAGCAAGAAGCCCAGTTTATACTTCTTTAATAGTTCTTCCCTTTTTGTCCCCTCTGGTGTTTTCTCTTTACCACCTCTCTCTTTCCTTTTCCAGTGCTCATGTGCAGCAGAGGCTGCTGGGCTCTTGCCAGGTCATCAAATGTGCTGTGGCAATTGTGTTGGTTTTGTTCTGTTCCTCTAGGGAGCTCCTGGGAGGAGAGGAGAGCTGGCCCTTCCTTTTGGCTAGCAACGTGGTGCCTGCCCTGATCCAGCTCACAGCTCTGCCTTGGTTCCCTGAGAGTCCCAGATATCTCCTGATTGACTGTGGAGATGAGGAGTCCTGCATCTCTGGTGAGTTTAGGGTAGCCTCTCACTGAGCAGCTGGGATCTGCTGGCTGGGCAGGTAACCATGGCAAGGTCAGCTGTGTATTTTTAATGTATCCAGAGTGGAATGTAGACTTCTTCCCAACACAAACACTCTTTGGTGACAGTGCCAGCCTTAGCTGAACATCAGAGCTTGAAGGGCCATGGCCACTGTGTTTCTGAACCAGAGGACCATAGCTGGTCTGTACAGACTATGTGGTACCATCAGTGTTTGTCATTGCTTTAGCTGCTGCCCCAGGTGGTGGCTGGGTCTGTCTCTGCATGCAGATGAGTCTCTGCTTGCTCTGCATCCTGCTTTTGTGCCCCAGAGTTTTGAGGATGGTGCCCATGTCAAATCCCAGATATGATCACTTCCTCCTTCCAAACTAAAGAGCATTCTAGAATCTTAAATAGTTTTGATCTATTTTGGTAACTGAAAGAATCAAAGTTGAAAGGTGGGACCTGTGTCCTCAATGGCAAATATGTTTTGTAACTATGAGGTGCAGCTGGTTGAAGAGCTCATGACCACATTGGGAGCCAATTCATATTAAGAGATTTGCTTAGATTTGGAGCATACAAATCCCTGTATACAGAGTGGTTGGAATTAGCTTCTGGGAAAAATGTGCTGCCTACCAAGAACATCTTAATTGCCTGCACTTCCCAGGGAAGCCACCTCAGCCCTGGGTCAGAAGCATGGCTGCCTAAATGGCACTGGTGGGAAACATTCTCCTGTCAAACAACGGTGAGGGCTTTGCACTCCTTTTCTCCAAACCCCTCAAGCAGCTACACCACCTCTGTGTAGGTACCACCACCATCACAGACTCTGCCCTGCAGTTTGCTGCAGCCACCAGCTGCTGCTCAGTCCTGCAGCCTGCAGAGCAGGCAAACTGAAGGTAAAGCTCAGGGGCTAAGAGGTTCTCTTGTCCTTGCAGCGCTGCAGAAGCTCAGAGGCAACAGTGACCTGAGTGCAGAGCTGGAAGAGATGCTGGCTGAGCAGGCTGCTGTTAAAGGCCAGAGGGCAAAGAACCCTTGGGAGCTCTTCCAAAACCACTCCCTGAGGTGGCAGCTGCTGAGCATCGTTGTGCTGAGCAGTGCCATGCAGCTGTGTGGGAACGACTCGGTAAGCAGCCTGGCAGGACAGCACTCAGCAGCAGTGCTGGGGGGGCAAGGTGTGGGTGCAGGCTCCTGGCTTTAGCTCCTGCTGCAGCAGAGGGATCAGTAGCAGTCTGCTCTGCCTGGGGACATCTCCAAAGCTCAGCTGCTGGGTTCCAGCATGTGCCTGTCGCTCTGGCAAGAGGCAGAGGGATGCTGCCAAAGCAGCCTGGATGACAGCACAGGAATCCCTCTCTGTGTGGTCCTTCAGGCCTACCAATGGGCTGTGTTTTCAGCTGCTTTTCCTCACTGCTTTCTCCTCTCTTCTCTCCCCAGATGTACTTTTATGCAGCTTACGTGTTCAAGGAGGCTGGAATCCCCCAGGACAAAATCCCCTATGTTGTGATTGGCACAGGGAGCTGTGAACTGATCACATCTGTCACTTGTGTGAGGCTCTTAATGCACTCTGCTGGCACTGGGAGGCTCTTAGTTGTGAATTTGGGAGTTACTTTGCTTTCCGTGCCAGGGAAGCCCTTTGTGCCCTGCAGCCAGACAGGCTCTCATCACTCGAGTCCAGACAGGTTAATGAGGAGCTGTTTGTCAGACACTGCACCATCAGTGATATCTCCCCACCCCACAGCTCTCTTGCTTCGGGTCACTATGGAGAGTGGCAGGGTGTAGGCTGCAGCTGGGACATCCTCACCTCTCCTGAACACCCTTCCTACCCGACTCCTGCCAGCAGACCCTTTCCTTCTTCTGCTAAGAAGTGGGTAACAGAGTAGCTGTAGAGCAAGCTGGGCAGGCAGTTTAGGAACAGGCAGAGGAATCAGGTGGGGAAGGCCCACACAAGTTAACTATCTGCTCAGTTTCACTCTGCTGCTCTGTGCAGAACATGGTTATAGACTACGCGGGCCGCAGGCCGCTGCTGCTGGGCGGATACATCCTCATGGCAGTGTGGGCAGTTGTCTTCATGGTTGCTCTGAGCCAGCAGGTAACAACCTTCCCTTGGTCCTTGTAGTGCAAGGCAGCTGGGCTTTGCCTTCTGTGTGAGTGGGGTGTTAGGTGGCAGCAATAGATGCAAGTGCCCTCACTGGCTCTGTGCTGGTCTCGCTGCAGAGCCAGGTTAGCTGGATGCCTTACCTCAGCATGGCCTGCATTTTCGCCTACATCCTCAGCTTTGGGATCGGACCAGGTCAGTGCCCTCACAGCTTCCACTGAAACTTCTGGGGTGTGGAGACTCTGAGGCCCTCTGTAACCACAGCAAAGCCATAAGGCTGCTAGCAGCTCCCAGCTGTTTCCCAGGGGGCTTGCATGCCCTGGTAAGCCAGCGTTGGGCAGGGACAGTCTGTGCCATTCTCTGTGTCATTTCTCCATCTCCTGATGGCACTTGGAGGTGATTCCTGTCTTAGACAAGGTTGTGGTTTGCTGCCCAATCCTTTAGGGCTGTAGGTCAGCATTTCTAATGCCTCTCTCTAAGCCTAGAGGCTGATGGCTACATCCTCTGATCATTTTCTCCCAGCTACCTGGGAGAACACATCAGTTGGTTAGCTGATAACATGCATTTTCTTGGCAGAATCCATTAGCCTGTGTGGCTGTGGGAGCAGTACCCAGGCTGTGTGTGTGCAGATGTTTGTGCAGTCTGTGAGTACATGGGAGCCTCAATTCTCTTACACAGCTTTGAGGTGTGATGGTTTGTGAAATCACCCAGCCTAGGCTCAGCCAGCTGGAAATTGAGGCACATTTACAGCTTAGCACAAGATACAAGCAGATATTTACAACATATTACAAATATTTACAGCTGTATACTGAAATACACAAGTTAAAGGTAATACAGAATCACAATCCCCCTCCCTGACATCAAAGTCCCCAGGAGGGGCTCCCAACCACTCCTCCACCTTCTTTCCATGCCTCTACCTTATCCCAGGTCTGCCTTACATGCAAGGTGAGCTGGAGGATTGGCAAGGGGGATCAGAAGCAGAAGGATTAGTTGGGTTACACAGCAGCAGAAGCCCAAGGAGAAAACACAGACACCAACTCCAACAGACAGAGAGTGTCTCATCTTTGTGTCCTTGCTTTTATACATCTCAGCAAGCCTATGAGTGAAGCAGACATCACCACTGTTTGCTTTTCACAGCCTAGAATCTATTTTTTCTCATTAAAATATTCCAATTAGCCTCAAACCAGCACATGAAGGACGCCAGGTAAGAAAAGAACCAAGCTGCCACAGGATGGGCACTCATTTCTTGTCCCAGTCCCTGCAGTGCCATAGGACTGAATTAATTATGAGTTATTCTCACAGCTGGGTGCTGCTAAGAATAATGTGGATCACAAAACATTTCCCAGCAGCTCATTCTGACATGATAGAGTTCAAACAATCATCCAATCCTTAACATTTAACCTCAAACTCTTCCCTGCTGCAGCTGATCTCTGTTACTCCCTGTTCTGGCATTGTTACCTGGTCAGGATAATTTGCTGACTAATCATTTGCTGTTCTCCCATCCTGCCCGTTGGGATTGCTTCTTGTCCTGTGTTTTTAAGCCCATGTCAGCAACAGTACTGCCTCTCTTGGTGTTTCTCTTTGCAGCTGGTGTGACAGGAGTGCTGCCCACAGAGGTCTTTGACCAGATGTCCCGGCCAGCTGCTTACATGATCTGTGGCTCTCTGCTCTGGTTCAACCTCTTCCTGGTTGGAACAGCCTTTCCCTTCATTGTGGTGAGTTCCCAGGGCAAAGCAATCACCTGCAGCCCTTTAGTGTTTTCTGTGAGGAAGAGGCTCTGGTAGTGACCAGGAAAAGAGAGAGGGCCTAGAATATCAGCAGCTGCAGACACACAGCAACATAGCAGTGCTGGTGTCCTTACCAGGAAAGTGGCCACAACTCCTCTAAACCAAACTTCCTCTGTGTTCCCTGCAGTAATTTCTGGATGTGAGGCTGGAAGCAGATGAATTTGGGGCATGGATGACTGACAGTCCTCTGTGCTCAGCTGAGAACAGCTGGGACTGGAGAGGTGATGTAATTCCCCTGGGGCAGGCTCTAGAACCATTCCCCGAGGTAATTCCTGAAACAAAAGGGAACAGAGCTCCACAACAACCTGTTCTGTGCCAGTACAGAGACAAAGACAGGAAAAGCCACTTAGAGACACTCTTCTTGCTGTGTCAAACCTCCCAAACCATGCTGGGGACCACACATGTGAGGCCCTCCCCAGGGTGCACAGCAGTAATGCCTGGGTGAAGTCGGTCCCCGCAGGTGCCAGGGTTAGTGGCCCCTTTGGCATCGGACCCGATGTCACCAACACTCTGTTGTTTTCTTCCTCCTCCTCCTCAGAAAAGTCTAGCTCATTTCTGCTACATCCCCTTCCTTGTGGTCTGCATCTGCACTGCACTCTACGTTGGGTTTTTCCTTCCTGAGACAAAGGGAAAGTCCTTCCTGGAAATCTCGGAGGAGTTCAAGAAGCGGAACTTCAGAGCTGGGACCCGCCCGGGCTGCTACAAAGGCCCCGAAGAGATCAAATCCACCACCTTGTAGCAGAAGAAAGGAGGGTGGCATCTGGGGGCAATTCACCTCTGGCTATCTTGTCTTGCAGGGACACGAAGGAGAGAAGTAGGGTTAGGAACAAGGTATTGCTCTGGAGTTCACCTCGAAAAGATATACTTGAAGTGAAGAATGCCAACAAGGGTCTGATGATCCTTCAGTGGCTCCCTTAAATGCACCTTAGAGAGTGACAGAATGCTGCTTTGTTCTCCTAGCACCAAACAGTACCATGCAATGCTTTAGCAAAGGTCTTCTTTCTCCCACCCAAACACTAACATCCTTCTCAGAAGCTTTTCTGCCCTCCTCCTGAGTCTGGGCTGTCTAACACAGAAACTAATGCGACTAAGCTCTGTTTTCAGGCAGCAGATGAAGTTCTCAGTACCTTGTCTTGGTGCTCCCTGTTGTTTCTGTTCTTAAGTGATTTCAAATAGACCCCTACTTGTTGAGCAACAGTGAGCAGTTAATTATTTTCAGCTATAAAACCCATGTGACAGATGGATTAGGAAGCAAATTCTGGTACTTGCTAAGTGGCTTATTATACAACTGACTTTTGGGCATTGTTTTGCAGAGTAATTTTTCTGGACTGGTTTCCTTCATGGCTTGATTGTTGTCTTCCAGCCCAGTTTGTGCTGCTCTCACGCTCTCACAGGCACTGCTGCTGCATCCTGGAGGGTTTTACAGCTGCACCCTGCTAAGGTTAAAGTGTGGTGAGAAGCTTTGATGGCAGCAGCATGCTTGGGAGGTGGAGATCACAGCAGAATGTTCTCTGCTTCCTCTTGTCTCCGTGCTGGGAAAGACCCAGATGTTTACAGGTTACAGCAATGAAGAATGTGGAGATTTGCCAAACAAGTAGCTAAAGTTTCTTTCAGTGTATTCTTTGACTGCATTCAAAAGCAAAACACATCCTTCTTGAATGACAAGACTGTAAACAGTTCCAGAATGTGTTTTCCACATCTTCTCAGAAGAGGAGTCTGCACAAGGACAATCTTCCACTACCTAAGGTTTACAACGTAGGAAAGACAAAACTAAACTTGCGTTTACTGCAATGCTTGCTATTTTAGAAGTCAGCTATGTACAGACATGGCCAAGAGCAGGGATCTCTGCTCTTCAGCAACACTGAGATTTTGAGATATGTGGGACATGAGAGTCTGTGGAGCTGGGAATTGCAGAGGTGCTGTGGATTGCTGTAGTTTGGAGAGAGCGCTGAGGGGAAGCTGGAAAGAGTAAAACCCAGAGAAAGCAAAAAGTGCTGATGTCATCATGATGGTATCAAAACGTTCTGTCAGTCCTTTGGCAGAGGAGGACAGGAGACAGAAGTGAAGCAAAGAAGACAAGGCAGTAGAGAAGATACAAGCTAGGAAGCAGAGGATGGCTTGAAGAGACCACCTGGGCAGAGGGAGAGGCTGCTGGGATGCACAGGTCAGAGAAGAATTGCTTTAAACTGAGAGAAGTCCTCCCATGTCCAGAGGTCCTCACTGTGGCCACCTTTGTGCCTACTTCCATGAGTCAGCATGGAAGCCTTTTCCCCAGTGCCCTGGAAGGGCAGAGCCTGTGGCAGCAGCTGGCAGGATGAAACGAGCCTGGTCAGAGGTGGTGCAGCTTTGCCTGACTTCCTGACTCGGAGCCAGCCCTGGAGTGTGTTGTGTCAGAAACCACTCATTCCAGCAGCCCTTCTCAGGAGGGCCTGCAACCAGGGGGCTCTTTAGACTGATGGAGCAGAGATGAACAGTGGTTATATTTTAATTGGTCTAACTGGTTACATTGTAGTTGAAGCATTTAACAAGTTGGTTAATTGTTAGTGAATTAAAACACCTTCAACTGAAAAAAAAAAAGATGGCACTTGTTCAGGTCAGCTTTCTTCCCATGCCAAGTGCTGGGCAAAAAGAAGCCTTGAAAGGTGATCCTCAGAGACTTGTAGTTCATATTCCTGTTTAGAAATCACATCATGGAATCACAGAATCATTTCAGTTGGCAAAGGCCTTTAAGGTCACCCAGCCCAACCAGTAGCCACTGGGGATGGGGTATGAATAGTGCTGGGACACTCAGTAAGAGGGAGAGGTGGGAGTGGGAGGGAGGGGGAATGCAAGTACCACAGTACT
>VWYK01088979.1:706-11603 GCA_013399775.1 Semnornis frantzii
TGTACTACAAATAACTTCAGTTGTGTCACAAAAGATGAACAGGAAATTACTGCATACTGGAAGTCCTGTTTTCCCCTGTTCTCACATTTGATTTTACATAGCACTCTGACCTTCTTGCTATAAAAAGACATGTATTTTGCATGAGATGGCAAAGGTTTGAACTGTCTTGTGGTGGGTTTTGTTTTAAATAAAAATCAGTAAAGACTGAATGTGTTGTTTTATACCTATGAAGAAGGGAGACTGACACCGAAGGTCTTCCCAGAAGCCTTTTATTGACTCTGCCTGCATCTTCCCCGTACCTTCACTTCCGGAGTGTTTATGCTAGTGAACTGTAGCAAACCAAACAGCCATTTTCCACTTTGTTTTAATGTCTGACAATGAAGATAATTCCATCCAGCATCAGAAAACTCCAGATGCATCTAAATCATGGTGCCAAAAATGAGCAGTTAGAATTATTGTTTGTGCTTGCTTATTTATTTGTAGTACATTTGTTCAGAAAATAAGTATTCTGGAGTCTGCTGTTTTATGTCATTTTGGGTAGTACCGTTTTTGAGTTATGCAAGATTTAGCGCTAGAGAAGTACTGCATAATTTGAGCATGATTCTGTGCAATTGCTTTACAATAACTGTAGTCTCTCAAATGCAGTCTGAGAGCTTTATTCATTATCAAATGCCATAACACTGCTGCTGTTGCTTATATCTTACAGTAGCATAAACTGTTAATTGTTCCTCAAGCATATGCTTGTATGAAGTCCTGTACATGGTCCATGTGAGATGATCTCAAGTAAGTGAAATACAAACAAAATCCCTAGACTTTTTAATAGGAAGGCAAGAGAGACTGGAGTGGATTTATTTGCCTTGGGTTTCCTTTCAGCGGTTATGCTAGCAAAGCATGTGTCAATGACGAAATTCCTTTTCACTTGCAGTATTATTTTAATGATGGGTTGTTTCCAAGCCAATGAGTGAGAAAGGTGAAAAAGCCTTCCTCCCTTAACCTCCATCTGTACCTCTGTACAGCTAGATGAACTAGTGCTAGCAGGATATGGGACTCCAGTTGTAGTTTCAACTCTAACAGTTTCTTGGAATACTGAGCCTTAAACAGCAGTCACAGCAGCTTTCCTTTCTAAGAACAGTGTGCACCAAAACACTGTTTCATTTGCTAGTCATCTTTGTCCTGTAAGGGAAATCTCAAGAGGTTCAAATAGCAAACATTATGTCTTGGAACACACTGTATTCCAGTTCTGTAGTTGATGTTTGCAGGTGTAAAGCAGGTCCTTGTAGACAAGTGACATTCCTGCATTGGCTCTAACAGGTAGAAAATGGCCCAAAACTTAGCAGTCCTCTTCTATTAGTTTTGATAGTTGCAGTACAAATGTCTTGGTGCTGACATAAAGACCAGACCACCTGTGGAATGATGGAACAACTACATCTTTCTCACAGCTCTGTATTTCTTCTCAGTGCAACCTACCATCTCTCCCTTCTATTGCTTCCCATTATCCAGGCCTTTTTCTTTACTTCTATGATCCTTAATGCTTTGTCCACTTCTTCAGTGAGCTCATTCAGTTCATTAAACTCACACAAGGCCTCCCCCTTTGTCTGTCCTTTTCGTTCCCACCTTCTGACTTTTCTGCTGATAATGAACTGAATTGGGACCTACTGGAAGCAACCTACATGATTGAGACTGGTGAGGTTATTTCCTTCAGTGATACAGGACACTGAGAATTGGATCATCTTTTTGTGTTTTGGCTCCACGTGCTCAGGTAGTGCTTTTTTACTCCCAAAGAAGCTCCTAGCACTGCTCAGTAATGCATGTTTTTCTGTTGAGAGGTCACTTCACCGTGCAACTGTTAACTGTTGATGCCCACCTTTCTGCAAGTCTGAGTGGAGACCCATTGTGTGTGTCAGTGTGTCCATGGAAGCATCTATGCTGCAGTACAGATGCAGAGCAGCAAGGAGAATAGTAGCGCTCAGGTGTCTTGTCAAATACAGGGGAAGGGGTCTGATGATGACTTGCTGGTATACTTGCTCAAAAAGCAGACTCACTTTACAAGAGACTTTTCATCTCCACCAAATGGCTACATTGCAAAGACGGTACCTTTAGAGGATATTGAAAATCAAGCCCATCCTTGAGTGGGCTTTTGAAAATCATCTTCATTCCCATGGGCATAGTCAGAGATTAGGTTATAAATAGGTAATAAAGGTCACTCTCAGTCACTGTCCCAGTTGAGATCCTTCACTGCTCACTGCAGGGGGTGGGACTATGACCTTTAAAGGTCTCTCTCAACCCAAAGCATTCAGTGATTAAGTAATCCTGTTACAAAAAACAGTACTTGTTATGGCTCCTCACCATTGAAGAACGACTGCATTTGCTGTATTTATTAAACCCAGACAGTAAAGATGTTTTACAGCCTAGTCTAGGTCGGGGTGACTGGGGCAGTATGTAACATACTGAAGGTCTGGGATCAGTTGCACATGCATTTCTTCTGGCCTGAGTAACCTTTTATTTCTGGCTTGTAGGATGGCCAAAAAATACGAAAAGATGTGGTGTGGAGTTGTCTACCAGTCAATGTTTGTTCTTAGTATGCTGGGAAACCCAATAAAGGATTCCTTTCATTTGTATAGTGTGAAAATTCTACATCATCTTCAGTGTCTACTCTTGAATAATTTGTCTGAAATTTGCATTGAAAAGGTGTCCTTGGTCAGACACCCCAGTAGTGAGTTGACAGTGGCTCGCTACCAGACCTGCACGCAGCACTCTACTCAATTTAACAGGAAAAAAAAGGATCAGAAAATGTGTGCATTAAAAACGAAGACAAGTTACTTACCAAGGGAGGTCACAGGCAAAAGTTATGCGAATTCAAGAAAATTAATTTATTGCGAACTAAACTAGATTTGATTAGCAAGAAGCAAGGAGGCATTTTAAAAAATGTCCTTCCTTCTCATTCCATTTTTCTCAGCCCCATATTCACTCCTGACACCTCCCTGTGGAGGGTGTAGAGGTGGACATGGGGGTTTTGGGCAGTTCATCACAGCCCCTCTGGCCTGCTCCTCTCTCCTCACACCTCTCCCTGCTCCAGCACTGGCCCTTCTCCTGGCTGCAGCTCTTCTCTGACAGCCTGACCCTGCCTGAGCTATCAATGGCCACAGCTTTTGTAGGAAATGTTCCCCTGCTGCAGCCTGTCGCCTTCCCTGGGCTGCAGGGGGATCCCTACTCTAGGCCCGAAGCACCTCCTGTCCTACTCCTGCTCCAGCCCTTTGCTGTGGCTTCCTTCTTTGCCTGTGCCACCTTTGGCCCTTTCTGAAACCTGTTTTTCCCACAACACTCCCAGCCTGACTGAGAGGCTCAGCTGTGTCCTGTTGTGGGGCCTGTGGAGTTGGCCGGGATGAGTCTCTTGTCACAGAGTACAAGTACCCTGCTTACCGGTACCTGTGTATCCAATGCAGGTCCCTTAAGCGTACAGTAGGTACACTTACTAACTTACTCTTTGCTTTGAAGTAATTGAAAATACCTTGTCCTTTGTCCCCCAGAAGTGCCATGTGCTGGCA
The DNA here is from genome assembly GCA_013399775.1 of Semnornis frantzii. Classification (NCBI taxonomy): domain Eukaryota; kingdom Metazoa; phylum Chordata; class Aves; order Piciformes; family Ramphastidae; genus Semnornis; species Semnornis frantzii. The sequence goes on from VWYK01088979.1 coordinate 4,252, forward strand.
TTCTGTCTTGTGCACACATGAAGTATGTAGACATCCATCAAGGTAAAACCATAGGTTTGTGCTCAGAAAAAGTGGCCAGTGTTAGTCTGCAAGATGCTGAATCTCGCATACTAGATCCCTAGCTGACTTTACTGTCTGATATATTAATTCTGTTGAGCCGTGGTAATATTCTGGTTTTGCATGTCAGCCTTCATTTGCCAGTCCTTAGCAAAGATTTATCAGAGCAATAGTAAAAGAGGCACCAGATTTTGTAGTAACCTCCAGCAATTTGAGAACGTGTAGCTCTGGCGGAAGAGAATGAAACTTAACGGGGAGGTCCTTCGATATGGATAACTGATTAAGCAGTCACCTTCAAGTATCAGGTCATTTTTTGCCTGGAGGTTGAGTCTCCACTTCTGAATGATGGCATATAGTGACACTTACAAAGTGATGTGGAAACCTGCTGCCATAGAGAAGAATTCCAATAGAAACTGGTAAACAATAAGGAGAGAATAAGAGAAAAACATGCACCTAGGAAATTCTGACAAATCTGTAAGGACAGTTTTCAGAAAACTGTGTTGGTTTAAGTGTTAAAATGTAGAGTACACTGGGATATAGAGACAAAAACTACCATCAAGTGGAAAAATACCATCAACTGGAAAAACATTGGCTTGATGGGTGGAGCACTCGCTGGATAAGGAATTGACTGGATGGTCACACAGAGAGAGTAGTGATCAAGGGCCCAATGTCCACCTGGAGACCAGAGCCAAGTGGCTCCCTCAGGGATCAGTGCTGGCACCAGTGCTGCTTAACATCTTTGTCAGTGACATGGACAGAGAAATCGAGTTCACTCTCAGCAAGTTTGCAGATGACACCAAGCTGTGTGGCACAGTCAACTTGCTAGAGGGCAGGGATGACATCCAGAGGGACCTGGAGAGGTGGGCCCAGGCCAACCTCATGAAGTTCAACAAGGCCAAGTGTAAGGTCCTGCACCTGGGTAGGCACAAGGCCAAGTGCAAATCCAGGCTGGGTGGTGAATGGCTGAAGAGCAGCTCTGAGGAAAAGAGCTGGAGGTCTGAGGAAAACCTGGGGGTCTGGTTTGATGAAAAGCTCAACATGAGCCTGCCGTGTGCATGCACATCCCAGACAGCAGACAAGTTCTGGGCTGCATCAAAGGCAGTGTGGCCAGCAGGGCAAAGGAAGTGATTCTCCCCCTTCGCTCTGCTCTCATCAGACCCCATCTGGAGTACTGTGTGCAGTTCTGGAGCCCCCAGCAAAGGAAGGATATTGAAGTGTTGGAGCGGGTCCAGAGGAGGCCACAAGGAGATGATCAGAGGGCTGGAGCAGCTCTGCTATGAGGATAGGCTACAAGAGTTGGGGCTCTTCAGACTCGAGAAGTGAAGGCCTTGAGGAGACCTTATAGTAGCCTTCCAATATCTGAAAGGCGCCTACGGGAAGGCTGGGGAGGGCCTCTTTACAAGGTCTTGCAATGACAGGATGAGGGGCAGTGAGTTTAAACTGGCAGAGGTGAGATTTAGACTGGATGTTAGGAGGAAGCTCTTTCCAGTGAGGGTGGTGAGACACTGTAACAGGTTGCTCAGGGATATTGTGGCTGCTCCCTCCCTGGAGGTGTTCAAGACCAGGTTGGATGAGGCCTTGAGTTACCTGTGCTAGTGGGAGGTGTCCCTGCCTATGGCAGGGGGTTGGAACTAGATAATCTTTGAGGTCTCTTCCGACCTTAATCATTCTATGATTCTAAGTGATTTTTACACAAGTTTGTTGTAGTTTCTGTACCAGTGTTCAGTAGTAGTTTTGAGTGGGTGTGACAGAAAAAAGCAGTGGGACAGGCTCTGCTTTTCTGCTTTTGGGCACTATTTTCTCTCCTTGGTTCTTAAACACCTGTAGTTGTAACTTGGCTTCTAGATAAAATTCTAGTGAAGAATTAGATGCCTGTTATGTGTCATGAAATGTAAGTGCTGATCTGTGAGGGAAGGTGGTTCTGTAGGTCTTCTCTGCTATTATAATTGCTGAGTTTGTCTTAAATGTGACTTTGAAGTTGTTCTTTTTTCTCTATATATACCTATCTGGTTCATTGTATCATAGAACAGTTTGGGTTGAAAAGGACCTTTAAGGATCATCTTATACATTTACTCTGTCTTGGTTGCTTAAGTTTGACTTCATTCAACCTGATCTTGAGTGCTTCCAGGGGTAGGGCATCCAGACTTGTCTGGGTGACCTGTTCAGTGTCTCACTACTCTTGTTACGACTTCTTCCTTATGTCCAGCCTAAATCTATGGAGAACATATGTTGTTCGTCTCTTACCTATGTTCTTCAGTATGAAGACTCTTCTTAGTTTAAGGACTTGTTTTCTATGCACCGGAAGACAGTATACACTTTCCTTTATGAAATAAACTCATCTTATGTATCCCTAGCTTGCATACAGTGGGTGTGCATGTTTACAGTTTCTAAATGTTGCCCTCATTTCAATGATTTTCTAATGAAAAATACATTTTCATTTCATTCAAAACAAAGAAGAATCCTGCAGAATCTGTTTGCAGTGGAATCCTAAGGAGTAGTAACTCATAATCAAATCTTGATTACAAGCAGCCAAATCACTTCTGGGAAGTTCTTGTCCTGCTGAAACCAACATTGAAACAACATTGTATTTGTTCTTAACATCATGAGTAGATTTTTAAATATGCTTATTTCAGGGGAGAGTTGTCAAGAGTGGTATACTTGGGGATATGTATTGACATACTCAGATGATGATAGGAGAATTTCGTTGCAACAAAGTGTTAGAGGAGGAAGCATGCAGTGTGTGTCAAAACACTGGGCTGTTGTTGCAGGACAGTCAATGATAGGAATTTGGTGTTGGTCATGGATCAAGGGCTATTTCTGCATCTCCCTTTCTCTATGGTGAACTATTAATTTGAAAAATATGGGTATCATGTTGAAAGCTGGTTCAGTCAGCTTTCGTGTGCATATTGATGAGGAAAGAGGAAGTAGGAAACTTACAGAGAGGTCTTTTCAAAACTTTTGAAAAGGTTCAGAATTGCCCGTTGCAGCAAGAGGAGCAGAGTCACGTTCTTGAGTTAAGCTTTTGTTTCGTCTGTACACTGTGGTTCCCTGGTGAGTAGCACTGGCTGCCACGTTATTTGGAGAAGAGGAATCTGTATTTTAAGTACCATGCACGTGATAACCAGAGAGAAAAGCTGCTGCCAGAGGGTTATGTCAGTGGTTATGGCAGCCTGCCTCCTATTTTTACCTAATTGGGGGCCTCCCCTCCCCTGGATATGGACCTCTGATAGCTTACCTACTCCAAGTATTGATTCTTCAGTGTTCACTGAAGCTTTGAGATGACAGTAGGAGGTTATGTTGCATTCTATTACAAAGGTTCTTCTTAAATATCTTCATGCAATGTTAGGCACTACACTCTGTTTTAGTTCTTTGAGTAGTCAAAAAAGGAAATTCTTCATTAGTTCTCTGAGGTCAGTTTTATTTTATCCTTATTTTTATGAATGTTTGAAGAGATCTTTTGTTTGTAAGGGAAACTGTTGTTTTTTTCTCACTAGTTTAATTTTCTTTATTGTATTTTTTAGATATGAATTGAGAATTCGGTATTTGCCAAAAGGATTTCTAAACCAGTTTACTGAGGACAAACCAACTCTAAATTTTTTCTATCAGCAGGTATGTTCAGTTCTACTTCTTTGGGTGATTTTGCTGAGTTTTTGACGACTTAGCACTTGGAAAATTCTGGATTTGTTTATGCTGATAACATATTACTACAGAAACTGGTGAAATTTAAGATTGTATATAAAGCAGAAAGGATATGAAGCCGCATAACATCTGTCTCCTTGAGAAGTGTAGTAAGGAATATTTTCCAAAGACAAGGTCATTCTGCAGTTATCTTAACTCATGTAAAATTTACTGTTGTTCAACTGGTTTCTTATTTCACACATTATTAAGTTGTTGAGTTGATTTTTTCTAAGTGCAAATAAGCAATTCACTATGACCTTGGATTTTTTTTCTTCTCTAGTCTTTTTATGGAGTATTGTCATCATAGAGGTGGAATAAGGTAGGAGAGATGGGGGAAGAGTGCTTGTGAAGTTAGCCAAAATGGCAGAGCTCAAGAACTACTCATGAAAGCTCTGGAATTTGAGTTTTAAATCAGATTCTCTTCCGTGTTATCATGAGGTGTTTCTTAAATCCACTTCTTCAAAAGTCACTGTTTTTTTTCTGGGGTGATGCAAGGTATTTGGGTCTCCATTATCATGGGAATGAGGTGCACAACTTTCCGGTGCTGTTACTCTTCATGGTTCTGATTTGCCCCAACTTAGCCTCGTGAAAATTAGGACAGATACTTTTTATTTGGTAAAGTGTTCAGGCAACCCAACTGATATATTAGAAGAATGCAGGAAAAGGATTTGAGCAGTAACACTGCTCATGAAAAAGACGTACAACTGTGAAGGTTTGGGAGTTCCCCGCCCCCCCACACTTTAAAATGACCCAGGCTAGACTCTCAGCCGGCTGGAAGTTAAGAGATGAAACTCTATTTACAGCTCAGCACAATATACAAGCAAATATATACAGTATATACAGGAATATTTACAGAAATATACAAGTTTAAGGTAATACAGACACACAACTCCCCTCCCAGAAATCAGAGACCCCAGGAGGGGCTCCCAACCACCCTTCCACCTTCTCCCCACTCCCACACCTTNGGGGGATGTAGAAAACAAGGGAAGCCAAACTTTCATATTTTATTCCTCTCTCATTGTCATTCCCACAACATTTTAACATTCCCTTATGCTAACCATAACTCTCAATTGAACATCCTGTTGTATATAGGCAAGGAGAACGAAAAAACACACCAGTCATATAGGAGTACATAGATACTTAGAGCTTTCTACACAGAAATAACTGTTACAGATAAATGACATATGACTCAGTTAAAGAATTTTTTAAAATCCAACAGAATAACAGTTCTGTAGTCAAATGGGCTTTCGTAGACATAAAAGTCAAAGATACTGCTTCGCTGTGCATTATAAAGGTAAATATAAAAGTAAACGATGTTTTGCAGACCAAATGCTGCCTGTGAATCAGTCATTCATTTTGAAAGTGAGGCTGAGAACCTATCATACACCTGGTAACCTCTAAACACAAGTTGCTTGACTTATTAACAATTAAATTAAAGTTCATGTAGAAGTAAAAGAAATATCTTTACTGCCCCCGAATGTCATTATTTTCTTGAATTGGTGTTGCAGAGCAGCCGTATTGTTGAAAAGGCTCAAAATTTGAGTAAGAGACTGAATCCTCAAGTGACCTTAATCTTCCAGAAGTGCACAGAACGTTTGTAAAGATAACAAAATTTTAGTGTAGTTGCTGTCAACAGACAGAACTTATTTATGCAGTTAACCAAAAACACAATTAAGAGGCTGTTAAACTGCACACTGCAGACTAAGACTGTCACAGGCATGGCTACTCCCATTCACGTCAGTGAGTGCATTGCTGTGTGTGAATTAGTGCAAGCAGTTAAGTCTTGTCAGCTTGGACTTACTATGCAAATTTTATTTTTTTTCTTTTAATTTTGACTAAGGATGCTATGGCCTTTCTTGTTTTGGATATTCTTTGTTTTCAAAAGTCTTAGATGCATCAAGAACCTGTGACTGGAAGTGTTTGTAGCTTGGTGTCCAACCGTTTGTAACTGATGGCCTTTCTGCCATCCGCAGTGGGCATAAAATTTCCTGCTTGGAAGTATAAAAGCCAGACACTTAACAACACTTTTCATCAGAGTGCCTCTGCTTTGCAATCTGTACAGCAAAGGATTAAAACTAGTCTTTGTGAGGGGGGGGACCAGGGAACTTGTTTGTAATGTTAGTCAAAGCATCTGTATTTCAGGCAGTGCTGCAGGTTTGAGACCTGAGATGGAGTAGAGGCTGGCATGTGTTCACATCCCAGCTGAGAGCTCTAAACAACAGTCTGATGCTAAAATGTCTTTTTAACTTGCCTGTTTGGGAGGTGTCAAAGGTAGGAGATGATAATTCATCCTTCAAAGGGGTCTTCTTTTTTTTTTCCATTAAGCGGAGCATTTAGGTGGCGATACTGCATTGACTGCACTATTCCCGTGGGCCCAACTGCTTACAATTGCAGCCAAATTAGGCAAACTGGATCCCACCCAGTGCTGTCTGAATTGTGAGATTAAAGTATTTTAAAAAAAAATCAATCCCAGATTTGTGGTTGTCTGCACAGTGGCCAAATGTTTGCTGCTAGGTTTTATGTTCCAAGCTCAAGTCGTGTCTTGTTGTGTTGTATACTCAAAGCTGATGCAAAGTAAACTCTAATCCCACCTTAAACGTGGAGTGCTCTGGATTACTGAGTAAAAACACTCTTAAGTTAAATTTTATCAGTAAATAACTTGTTGTTCAGTTGATTGTTCTGTTAATCTGAAAAGAATAAGATATGTCTTACATCAAATTTTGCTATTTTTCAAGAAACCTTCAGAGGAAATAAGCATACAGGTAGAAAAGGAGAATTGAAAACCAGGAAGATTCCAAGTAATGAAAATTAGACTTAATTTTTCTTTCTGGGAGCATTTCCAGTAGCTTTAAATAAGTTTTGGTGACATCCATTGCAAGTTTCTTCCTTTGTTCCAGTAAGATGGCTCTTGGGAGTTGGAAATAAATGGAGCAGGGTTTGCTAGTTTTGCCTTAATAGCTGGGTGNGAGCAGGGTTTGCTAGTTTTGCCTTAATAGATGGGTGAGGAACGAAAGCCCTATCTCACATCAAGAAAGAATGCGGCTTTTAAAAGGTTTATATAATGAGAATCAGACGTAAGCTACTTGAATTGCCTTCCTTTTATTGTGTGACAATAGCCTGCACACATTTATCCTTGAATAACATGTTAGCCTCCAGTAATTGGAGATGGTTTATCCCTTGATGAAAAGGCAGTAAACATCTATATGAGGGTGGAGGGGAAGCCAGCACTTAAGCATCAGCTGTTCCATTGTTGCTGTCCTTGTGCTTCAAACAGAAGACTTTTAAAGTAACTTTGGGGGGTTTTTTTGTTTTTTTAAGACCCTAAACAACCAGAAAAGGTGTTTGGTCCTTTTTTTATCAATGTAGAATCTTCTCTGTGCTGCCCTGGAAGTGGATATATATGTAATAAAGGACACCATAGGACTGGACTGTGTTTTGAATTTCCTTTTTAGAACAAGCCAAAGTTCATGTAATGAGGAAGAAAAGGAATTGCAAGCAGAGAGAGGATAATCTCAAAAGTTAGGGCAGATAAATGATGTTCTGCAAAATTCTGAGCTAAACTTTGTGCCACAGGGTTTCTGTGTTGCTGTGAATATGATTAGGACTGATTTTCATAT
>VWYK01088980.1:4792-36574 GCA_013399775.1 Semnornis frantzii
ATGTGCATTCAGTTCTGGTAGCCCAGTAGTGAAATCTTTATTCAAGGCCAAAGTGTGGGGGACTTGATGGTGACTTCTGGGTAAGGCTCTTATGTATGATTTTGAAGAATCATAGAATTCTTTTGATTGGAAGAGAGCTTTGAGATCANGAGGTGATCCAGAAACATGAGTCGAAAGGTTTATAAAACCCAAGTAGTTCTAACACCAGCTTTGGGAGAGAGAACAAATTCTGAAAGCAAGCAGAAGACTCACCTACCTGGAGATGAAAAATAGGGAAAACCATCAGACTTCAAATCTAAGCCTTTCCCAACATCTCTAAATCAAAATAAAACTGATTTGCAGAGAAGACAAGTGACTGGAAATGCAGGTATTCGTTGTGTTCAAAATGTTTTCTGCAGGTCCTCAGATGCAAAATCAAAGTCAGATCCAGCTCTTCTATACAAATGGGAGTGACTTAAACCCAGAATTTGTATGTTAAACAACTTGTTTAATAAATATTAGCATTTGAAGAGTCACAATGAGTCTTTGAGGTTAACATACCATTAAGATGAATAGGAGATGTTCATACCTCAGGCTGTAGATTCAACTCGACAGCAGAGCATTGATTTACATAGCACAGGCTCTATCTTGGCAAACCAGAAGGGCTGCAGACATAATTTTTCTGAAGAGAAGCTTCGATTCCAGTGAACACATTTCAGTCTGCAAAAGGCCCCAGATCAGGAAGCTGTTGGAGCTGGATAGCCGCTGGCTGAAACTTTAAACTGCAAGACATCAAATGAGCTTTTCACTATAAAAGCTGAGATCTCAGACAGTTGCTCCTCACTCCTATCTTGAGAATCCCTTTTCTTTTTCTCTCCCCCTTTCTCCCAGAACTGATTTTCTGATAGGAAATGTAGGCCAAGGACTCTGTGACCTTTACTGACCTTAATGTTATGCATATTTTTGTTTCTCTTTTAAACCAGTATGTCTCCCAGTTTGTGCTTAATCTTTAGAATCTCTCTTTCTTTCATATGTTTTTTTTATTCTTTCTTATGTTGATGCATTATCACATTCCTTAGCTCCACATTTTACCCCACAGGACCTCTTCTGCTTGTCTGTTTTCTTCTTGTCCGTGCTGTCTGGCACACTATAATTTCTTTCTTACTGTCTTCTTAAGGAGCTTGCTTTAGACAGACATATGTATGGACGTGGATTTTCTTTAGATCTCTCCTGCTTCAGCTCTTCCCTAGAGCAGAGTATGGCCTTCCTGCAAATCCCAGGATGCTTCTGCCTTGGGCACAGAAAGGGGCAGGGCAGCCTGGATTTTACAATAAGGTCAAACCACAGCCGCTGTGTCTGTATGTTTCGCAACTGAAAGTCTTCATATTCTTTCTAGTACATGCTGGTCTGAATTTGGGCACCAGTCTGGAGCACAAATAAATGTGTTGCATTTTAGTTCCAGTTGGTTACATTGCAAAACCAAAGCCTTGCTGTTTGGCCTGGCTGAGGATTCAGCAGCAACTGAGAAGGGAATAGCAGGGGCACTAATGTGATGCTGCATTTGGCAGGGATGAGGCTTCTCCAGCAGCAGCTGCTTGTACTGTGCTGCAGATATTGCTTATGTCTTTTGCCACTGAAGTCACTCAACTCTTCTGCGTAGTTATTGGAATTATCAGCTTGTAGCAAAAAACCTACAGTGATTTTTTTTTTCTTTCTTATGAAGGATTTCTAACTGCTTCTAAAATTTATTTTTCAGAAAGTGTGCTAATTTTTACCCATCCAGCTTGTATAATCACTTAATCAGTCATGGATGAGACATAGAACTTGATACATTTTTTTTGTCTGGCATAAAAGCATTTCTTAATTTTAACTCTACCTCAGTAGAGCTGGAAAGAGGGCCACTCATTTTATTAATGACTCTGTTGCATTGCTTTCAACAGCTCAGCCATCACTGCTCGTCACATAGTCATGTGTTTGAAGCTCAGTATAGCTACTCTCTAATAAGCTTCATTTTCTGTACCACTAGCTTGTGGTCTATAGTGTTAGTTTCCCAAGCATGATACTAAGCAATTTCAGGAAATGCTGGTACAACTGTAGCAATTTTCCTCAATTTGTTTCTGACAAAGAACTCCCTTCAAAATTGAGCTGGCTTCCTTTTTGTTTGAAACACTGGTAGACACAATTAGCCTCATTAACCCTGGTTTCTGTTTCGTAACAGAAAATTAGCCTACAATCACTGGTTTGCTGGAAAGCACTGTTGTAATTAGTCCTTAACAGTCTGATATGAAAATCCATTGCACTTTTAATTGTGCTGACATGTCAGTGTGTACAGAAAACACGCCTGATTTCTTGCTTACCTTGGGGATTGAGATGAAGTCAAGGACCAAGTTGTTGGCTGGTTTACTGCACCGTTGAACAGATTGGACAAATGTCTGTCAAGAATGTCACAGGTGCATTGATCCTGCCATGTGAGAAGGCAGTAGGTGATTTCCGGAGGTTCTCTCTGCATCCGCAATTCTGTGGTGTCTTGACCCTTCAAAGAGCCTAAGACCTAATCAAGGGCCATTTAAATCCTGACCCCACTGACTCAAAGCTTTTCCTTACTAATCCTCCCAAATTGCCATATTGTTCCAGACTTATGCCAGAGGAGAGCTCTGCCTTGTTCAAGCTGAGACAGGTGTAGCACTGAAGGCAGTGCCTTTTTACCAAGACAGAAATGGAATGACTCAAAGATGTATCAAGCCAATTATTCTCAAACCTCCGCAGCTAATCTGAAATTGGTTGATCAGGAGAGATTTATCATACTTTTTAGGACCTGTGTCACTTCAGTGAATGTGTCAAGGACTGTGATTCTGTTCCCATGCAACAACTGAATTTTTCAAGACTGTTATTCCAATAGGAGAGGAAGGATGTAGTTCATGTGCATTGCTAAGCCATTAGCTGGTACATTGTACACCACACCCTCAGAGGTTTACAGAACAAGTGCTGCTGCAGGTTGATAGATCAGGCTACTGTGAACTGATCCCCAAACTGCATGAGGCTCTTACCTAGCCACTGTCAAACAGAGCGCGAGCAGGTCTGTGTACAGTCCTGTATGTAGAAACGTACTCAAGAACTCCTCTGGGAATCTGGGCATATCGCTTAGGCCAAATTAGATTCCTCTGTGAAATGGATGAGATTTAAGTAAATGCAGACTTCTTTGTTAGCATTAGGAATGAGAAGATGACCTTAATTATTTTTAATTCAGCATAAAAACTCTAAGGTAACTCCTAATCTAGCTCTGTCCTTCCTTCTGGGTGACAAGAGATGTAGAGATAGTCACTGCCTACCTCTGGATGCGTCACGAGTGTCTTCAGTGAAGGACACTGTAGAAATGCTTTACTAGTATTTCAGTGAAAGACAAAAGAAATCAGTTGTATAATTATAACACATTAATTCCTGCATGTGGGATAGAGGACAGGTTTAGAAATGCTTGTAGGGCTACTTGCATAATATGAAGCTGAAGACTGGACCATGTCCCATGTGTTCTAGTGGGAGATGTCCCTGTCTGTGGCGCGGGGTCAGAAATAGATGATCTTTGAGGTCCCTTCCAACCTTACCATTCTATGATTCTATTATGTGATTCTATGATTTGTGCAATAAAGGGATTATCCTACAAGGCTCTAGTGCCTAATGAAATCTTTGCCTGAGGGACATTTTTGTCCTGTATTAAATATTCCTCTTGTTTCTCAGTTGTTCTCTCTAAATGCATATGGCACCCTGGGGGTGTCTCCATTTGAATGATCTCAGTTGCTTCTGTGTCCGTTTGGGTGCCAGGCTAGTGGGCTGCAAAGTGAAGCTGAGCTACTCTGTCTTGATATCTGAACTGCAAATGAGGAATTGTGTAATTTGAGTTCATGTCACTGCATAAGTTTATTATTAAGTTCTTAAATAACCAAACAGTAACTAAATAAATGGTAATTTAATATATTAGGTGCCCAGAGCATTTATAGTCAAAATGCTAGGGAAATTAATATGAACTTGCTTGTTTCACAGAGGAACAGAAAAGCATTGACAAATAACAAAGGCTTCCAACTCCATCTTCACTCGTGCATGAGGCACCCTGTGTACAAAATGATAGTGTTAGGAATGTCAGCCAATCAAGCAGTGTAATTGGCCAAACTACTTAAGTGCCTCCTCATATAGAAATGGGTTTTAACATTTTCTTTGCCACATTTCAGTTTCTCTAAAGTCTGTCTGATCTTTACTGTACTTTCAGCCTCTTGAAGAGTTTTCTTAAGCCTCTGCTTGATGATCTGAATGACATATTGAGCTGTGACCTAACCCTTCTCCTAGCTGAGTGCCTCAGTGTGCATGCCTGCCTTAGAACTGGAAACTCCGGAAGTAGTCCATGGATGGGACATGGTACTGGCTCCTGTTTCTCCTGTTTCAGTGTGGCATGATGTCAGGTTTGGTCCAGCTGAGCTGCAGGGTACCTGCAGTCTTGCTTATTCCTATAAGAATGGATTTGGGGCCCCATCTGACCCTGTGCCAGCACAGTTACATTGACAGTCATGTGAAATAGTCTCATCACATGAGCAGTAGGTGAAATGTTCAAATGCCAGAGGATGGTTGAATGTACCTCAAATTACAAGTAGTGAGGTCAGCAGGCAGTGCTTCAGTCCCTGCTAGCTAAGATGGATCGGTGAATGTGTGCCCAGAGCAGAGTTCAGGCAGGTATCCACTCCTGATGAAGGGAGCACCTTCTCCCTGCCCGCACAGCAGGGGAAGTTCCACTACCCACTGTTAGCAGTCTGCAAGGGTGGAGACTGCAGAGCAGAGATGATAATTACAGCCTCCTGACTAGTGATTTCCATGTTGTATTCCCAGTTTCTTCACTGATTTTCTGTGATGAATGAGGATAAATCATCTATATGAACCAATTTACTCTTCTGTAAAGTGATTACACTGGTAGTTTCTGATTGCCACGCTGTGCTACATGTGACTGTTTGAGGGATGCCTTTGAGATGCTTGCATGAACATTGCTATGTTAAGGCAAAGCAGCATCGTCAAGCGTCTGTTTCAGGGTAGAGTCACATTCTGCTGGGAAACAGTTTACTGTGCATGCACACACTGACTCTACCTCTTAGCCTGCGTTCGTCAGTCCTCCTTTCTCTTGTTGACTTTCTTTTGGTTATTTCACACCTAACCTGAAAAAGAAATTAGGTTAGATTATTTCAAACATCTGCAAATGTAGTAGAATGCACAGGGGACACTTTCAGCATTAATGTTCTGTGTATTTTGTTCGGGTAATTAAGCATGGAAAGGTCACCTTGTGTTCTAACAGGAAGCATGGAGAGATGGCAGAGAGAAAAGCCAAGTTTGAGCAAAAACAGTTTAAGGAGAATGCATCAGCATCTGACAGCATTTATTATTCATTCAGTGCTCCCTGAGCTGCTACAATACATTGATTCCAAAGCTAGGCCCATACATTTTGTGTTCAAAAGCTAATATACAGTATGAGATTGAATCCAAGAAAAGGGCTAGGCAGCTTGAAGAGTGCATGCTGCTGACAGCTGTTTGCAATGTTTGTCCTTTGGGACAAGCATCCAGATGAGGTTTGTTCAAAGCGCATCAGTCCTCTCTCAAGGAAAGGACACACGAGGAGGTTCTTCTGTCAGACACCTATGTGCCTTGTGAATGTCCTGTCTTTAAATTTTGAATAATAACAACAATGAAATTAATTCCTTTTTAAAAACCACCAGGAATGAGACCAGTGGATAGAATTTGCTTATGAACTTCCAACCATTTTTGCCTGAAACTTTTCCCAACTCAGATATGCTGCTTCCTTTCTCACTTGCTCCTTGTGGTTTTCTGTTTGCAGCTTAAAACCTTGTAACATCTAGAAATCCCTTCCTGAACTAGAAACACTTAGATGGGATTCAGCTGATGGTTGTTATTCCACTCAGGCTTCTGGGGAATGAAGTAGGGCAAGCTGTGCACTGTTGTGTGCACACACAAAACTTGCCTGTTCTTGATATTCTAGTATCAGAGATACTAACATAGCATAAGGATGGTTTCTTAAGGATGATCTCTGACCTCACAGTACAAAAGACTAGGAGGTTATACAGATTTCTGCTTCATGTAGGGCAAATGAGTGCAATGAATGAATGTAATAGAAACTAATTTTCCTTCTGCAACCAGTTGTAACAGAATATGTTTAAAATCCACTCTTAGGAGACCTTCCTGCCTCATCACTGACTGGGGGGGGACTATCTGTACTATGCAGAGCTGCAATCTATTTATTCTTTCTATTCATGGCCATGAGTTCCTTTGAGTATTTTTTTCCCTCTCATTTCCCCTTATTCTCTCAGTCCTACATCCTTTATTATGAACACCTGGCAAAGATTTCATTTGAGTTTTATGCAATCTTTTTCTTCTGTTATTAAATAACCCCAGCACTCTCTTGGATGCCCTGCTGACATTTTGCTTCTTATATAGTTGAAAAATTTTTATTTGCCTTTATCCTTGAAAATATTTTCCACTCTTCTTTGCAGCCTTTCCTAGCCATTTGTTTAAAGTTTATTCCTGCCCTTCTTTGTCCATCTTTTGTCTTGAATACCAGTTTCATACCTTTTAGTTGCAAAATAATTTATCTTTTGTGTCCTTTTTCTGAGTGATTCACCACACTTGGATTGCTTTCATTCTTCTAAATCTGCTGAATCACAAAACACTCATCCGTTTTTTGCTTTTCCAAGGCCAAATAACAAACCTAATAGAAAGGAAATAGTGAAGGCTTGAGGGGTGTTGTATATCTAATGGGCACACCTTCAGGAGGATTGGCAGTGTTTCAGCAAGCAGCTGACCCTTGATGGTGCTTGTCCTTAGTGCAAGTGCTGTCATGGTTAAAGCTAAACTACGGTACCTGCTCTTAAGGACATATGGTAGACCTTGCTCTTAGGGGTTGGCTGCTCTCTGAAAGAAATAGGTGCAATGTAGTTATCTTAACCACTCCTCTAGGTTCTTTTATGGCAAAAGCTGGTTCTCCTCTTTCTCTCTTTCTTCAGATATTCTGCTCTGGATGTGCACTTATTGACTGCACTAAGATGGAGCTTCCATCTAGCCTTGTTTCACCACTCTGTTTCAGCCTAAGCCTTATTCCTGTGATCTCTGGATCAGCTTCTGTTTGGTATGCAGTGTCTTGCCTGAAGTTCTGAGCATACTGTTTCACTGTGCTGCTAAGTACTTCAGCATCTCTCCTGATCAGGCCTTCATGTGTGCTTGCAGAGCTATCATTTAACTGTGTCGCTTTGCCCAAAACCAAAACTGGAAATTCCTGAGGCAAAAATGCCATTATGGCTTCTTTTTATGACTATATTATCTTAGAAGCTTAGTGGGCCACAAGCATGCTTTTCAGCAATGCAGCTAGTTAATTATTATACGAGAATGTCCAACCTGCTTACCAGGTAGGAAAGAATGAAGAGGGATGGTAGCACTTCCACAAGCCCTCTGTAAGCCACTACAAGGTTTCAGGTGAGATTATCACTTCTTCTAGTTTTCAATGTAACTTCTGGTGGCAGCAGATATACTTTTGGAAGAGAATGAAAGAATAGCCTGAAATTACAGGAAAGCAGAAGGAGCTTCCAGAAAGGCACACTTCTCACTGAAAAATCTTTTATATCTAACCTCTGATACTACAAGTTCAGAGCAGGAGAGGAGACAGCAAGTTCAGGCTGATAGAATTTAGTTTTACAGGAAGGAAAAGACCTCTGTTGTCTGAGATCACATAATCTCCTTGCACGGTGTGTAATGTTTATAGACAACAGAGGGTCGCATTCGGCTGGCTGTCAGCATGAAACAGCAAGCTTGAATTAGCATTACAAAAGCTGAGTACTTAAAAAGATAATATAACTACATGTAACAAAAGTAACTGGTTTCAGCTGTGATGAGGGCAGTTTTTCCCTTCCTTCAGACTTGGCTCTCTTTTCTTCCTTAATTTCTTATGCCTTGTTAAATTATTTATAAAATACATCCTGGTATTGAAAAGGTAGGACCTAAACCAGTTGTCTCCTTGCTGTCAAGATTTAACAAATTAACCTAGATGTACAAATGAAAAATTTCAACAGCTCATTTTAAGTATTGCCACATCTGAGGAGGTATTCAGGTTAGGAACAGAGAGAGCTGTTGGGCAAAAAACTTACTTTGGGACAACTTTTGAAGCCCAAACTATTCCTTTGCTAGCCTAAACAGCCCCTCTGCTCCAGTTGTATGATGTTAATGGGAACAAGAGCTGGCTATAGATAATTAGGGCTGTCTTTAACTGTGTGGGATACTTGTATGTAGGAAAGAAAGAGCTAGTTCTCAAGGAAAGAAAATGAGTTCAGTAAGAAGTGCAGGCTTTCCTCTTCATCTTCTGCTGCTTCCTGGGTGTTAGGGGTGTCAATGTACAATGCTGTATTTTAACACTGACTGCTGATTATTCAAGTGACTATGAAAAAAATTACCCTGCTGCAAAGAATATACTGAAGATACAGTGCCCAGAAATCGCCATGCACTTCAATGGAGAGCTTTTGCCAGAGAACAAAAAGCCTGGGGCTACAAGAAGAGACAGAAGGAAATGTGAAGCCTGTGCTTCCCTGGCGGGGGGATCAATTAATTAGTATTGATTATATCCATGAAGCATTTTAAAATATTTTTCCCCCTGTTGTTCAAATTTTGCTGGCTCTAAGTCATAGAGGAAAAGGGGGCAATGATGAAAAGCAAGACCAAATATAGCTTGCTCATCCTTTCAGTTCTCTAGTATGTCTCCCACTTATCTTGTTGCTACTCGTGGCAGCCCAGTACCTAAGGCCTGCACAAACTGAAGATGACAAAGGGAACTGGAGAGAGGAGGGTAGGCGTGGGAGGCTGAGGAGTTGTTTTCTCCTGTCTCAAGGGACTGGTCTCTTGAACAGTCTGCCAATGATGGACAAAACCTATTCAGAGGAGAAAAGGGCTTTCTCCTCTTTTCCCTGCTGTAATGTCTTGCTCATTCATTGTTAGCTTTATTGATTAGAATAAACTGTTATTACAGAGAAAGTCATGAAAGCAATGTTGTGTTCAGCTAGCAGCTAGAGAAAGCAATAAAAGAACGAGCTTGCAAGAGCCCAATCTGACAGCTGGAGTGAGGTGCTAGCTCCTGCATTAATGGGAGCCATGGAAGGAAAACTGTTGCACACCACTGCTTCTAACCTTCTCACAATTAATTGCACCTTACCCTGTGCCCACCTCTTTCTCCTTGCTACTCTTTCCTAGAGTCTCCAAGCATGGAAAAGGTTGGATTTCTGCTAATCGACTGGATCAGGGTGAATTCTGTGAGGGAGTCCTCTGATATCTTGTACTCTCTTTGATGGTTTACCTCATGGCCTTGTCTTCCCAACAGGGCAGAAAGGTGAGGAAGAGGTATAGGGAGGCTCCTGCATACTGCCTGGGGTGTATTGATCCTCTACCATATCAGAATGGGCAAGCAGGTGACAGGCCTGATCTGCTCTGTTAGCACTACTTGGCAGGGGAATGATCATATCTTAAACCCTTTGTTTAATTTTAACATTTCAAAACTGTACTGTATGTTGCTCTGTGTTATTACTGTCTGCCCACACAGAGCCCTGCCTCCTCCACAGGTGGTGATCAGGCCGTGATATTCTAGTATCAGAGATACTAACATAGCATAAGAATGGTTTCTTAAGGATGATCTCTGACCTCACAGTACAAAAGACTAGGAGGTTATACAGATTTCTGCTTCATGTAGGGCAAATGAGTGCAATGAATGAATGTAATAGAAACTAATTTTCCTTCTGCAACCAGTTGTAACAGAATATGTTTAAAATCCACTCTTAGGAGACCTTCCTGCCTCATCACTGTATGATGTAGTGGTAGATGCAGCAGTTGCATTTCTCATAGAAAACAAGAAAATTCTTTTTGTGGGGAAAAGAAAGAAATCTTTATTTGAAACACATTCCACGAAAATGTAAAATGAGCAACACTTTAATGCATAGTTTAATTTCTGTTGACTTTGTTGTGACTTTAGTTACACAGTTCACTGGAGAAGTAAAGCATTGCCATCTAGTTTGTGTACTGGCTGTCCACTGTGCCCCTAGTTCTGTCTCTTCCCCACAGAGACAGCCTGTCATGGCTTTGTTATCTGTCTCATCCCTTTTCCTCCTCCCTGCTTTTGTCTTTCTTGTTCCAGCAGAGCTTGGCAAGTGCCTGCCAGCCGAGCCCTTAGCCTACCCTGCGCAGCTCCCCCAACTGCTCTGCTACCCTATCTCCACATTTGCTTCACCCTGTTGAGACCAAGGCTTTGTCATGTACTTTACCATGGGCTCTGTACTTTTCTGCATGGTACTATTTATTGCATAATCTTTCACTCCCAGTTCATTATTTATTCAAGCATGCAGTTCACATCCTCCCACAGTGGGGACTAGCAGAGGGTCC
This sequence comes from Semnornis frantzii, assembly GCA_013399775.1. Lineage (NCBI taxonomy): Eukaryota > Metazoa > Chordata > Aves > Piciformes > Ramphastidae > Semnornis > Semnornis frantzii. Next base: position 15,224 of record VWYK01088980.1, read on the forward strand.
TCCTTGGTAAACAGGAAGGGTTTTTTACCCATTTAATTTTACTCTGTGGTGGTTTTTTCACTGCTGAAGTCACTACTTTTGGCACAGCTGTGATTTCCATGCTGTGATTGTATTCACATGAACTCCTTGACATTCTTGTGCCTCTTTTCCAAACGATAGGCACTGTCCATAGTTAATGTGGTTTTTTTTCAGTCAGCTCCAGCTATGAGTTCCTCACACCTTTTCATTTCCAGACAATATTTTCCAGGGTAGTTTATATTATCTCTCCTGTCTGTAGCAGGACTGTCCTCTCTCCATCAGTTCTGGTCTGGACTGACTGACTTCCTCTGCTTGGCAGGTTCAAACAGCTTTCTCAAAAGCACCCCTTACAACTGAAACTGGTGCCTTGTTAGTGCCTTGCTGTTGGGTTGGTCTGAAATTTGTCTGTTGCCAGAAGCCTCTTTTGCAGACTCTTCTCCTAAACATGACTCTCACATGTTTTAATCTTTTGTGGTTGCAGCTCTGCTCCTGTCTCTATTACCACTCCCCAACCAGCCTTTTCTGCCCAGATTAAATGAGAGCTGTGAAAAATGTCATCTTCTTCAGGACCACCTTTGGCCAGAATGAAGTTCTCTGCTCTGACAGTTGCACTCCTTTTGGCAGTCACATTGCTGTCTGCAGCACTTCTCAAAACTTCTGCAGTTGTATCACACATTCCCAAAGAAATTCCAGCCCTGACAGCACTCCTAATTGGTTTGTTTTTTCACTTTATGTCTTATCTTGTTTTACTCTAAGTGCTTTGTGTTGTCCTGAAGTCACCCTGAGCCAGAGAGAGTGGCAGGGATTTGCCTCGTCCAGGGTCCAAGTTCCAGCAGCCTGACACAGTGTAACATGAGAATTGGCATAAATGGAAAATCCGTTTCAAACGGCTCAAGCCAGCGCATGTAGGAATGTGTTGACTGCAGACAGTGTGTTGTGTGGATTGCATAGATAAGCATATTCTCTGTCATTCAGGGCACAACCTGCCCTAAATGCATGTATCTGCTCCTTTACAGATGGGCTAGTTCTTAGTGACTTCTGTTTTCTCTAATGATCTATAATGTGTTTGCCACCTTTTTGATCTGTCCTTTTCTAGCTAAATCTGCCTCAAATCTACCATGCACCACAGGTATGTGGGAAAGCCAGATGGCTCTATAAGGGCTCCTCACCAATTAAAAAGTATCCCCTGTAGATGAATACAGTCAAGTGCTGTAGTTTGACCCACCAATAGATGATTTTCCAGCAACACATCCACTTTTAAAAACTGCTGATTGTAAGAGAGGAACGCCTTTCTGTAAAAATTGAACTACTGCTGAAGAGTCCTTTGGTGGGGGACCTTCACCTCTCTCCACAAACAGCCCAAGTGATTGAATAGGGCTGGAATTCACCTGCAGAAACTAAGAAGAGCTTCTCTATAGGTGTTGTTCCAATTTAGAGACTGAAATAATGGCCTCTGGCCCCTGGCCTACATGGGAGGATAATACGAGAGGTTTTGGGCCAATGGATTTGCATGAGTGTGGAGCCAACATGGAGAAATATAATACAGAACACGTTTAAAGTACCTCCTTTTCTTGACTACAGCTTGACAGGTTGTACCTGTTTACTACCACAGTTTTCAATTTCTCACTTGGTAACAGATGCAAGGCACCATGTTGTGCTTTTAGAAAGCCTCAAGCTGGCTCTGAGAAGGCTTGTACCCATACACTGCTCAACTGCACACAGATCTGGAGGCAGCTCAGTGCTGGTTGAACTGAGAGTCTCTGCAGCACCCTGCTCTGCAGGGGAGATGCAAACCTGCTGTGTCCCGTGCTCTCTAAGCATCTGCTGGCTGCCCATAAAATGTAAGGAAATGTCACTGCATGGCAAGGAGATACCAGACACTGGTGAACAAGTTAAATTTCACTGAACCAGCCATGATATACATGATCTTCTACCTGTCCCAGAGAGGTTTGCAATGGTTGATATTCCCCTTCGACAGCCCTGAAAAAAGGACTAATGCTGATTGCCAGTGTTTTCTGACAGCAAAGCAAATAACTTTTAAGAGACAATGACTTGTTTACTTTTCAGTGAAACTTGAAGATATTTCATAATAGAATTTGAGCAAATTTACCAGATGTTTCATCCCACTGTGCTGTTCTGGCAGACCTTCAAGACAGAATGCTGACTAAGGCAAATAAATCAGGCTGTGTACAAATGGCTTGTGGAAGGAATAAAACATATATGCCTGAAACCATAGGAATATCTTACCCCATTGATCCTTGGGGTTTCCTGATGTTTCCTGTGTTTTTCTTAGAGACTGATTTCAAATACAGGAGGGAGAAGGGGGTTCTGTTCTGTTCTCGCAACCTATGGCGAGACCTATCTTGGTCTAACAACAGTCCTTGTGCTGGCATTGGAGATTACAGATGTAAAAATGATTAATTTAATTCTGGAGCCAGGCAATTATCTATCCAGCTGGGAAAGAATGGGAAATAAGACTTTAAGGTGCATTCAGAAGCTGGCTGTGACCCAGCTGAGTACTGTATTGCTCTACAAAATAATATTCCCTTCCTCATCCATCTGCTTCTCTTCCACCTCTCCTGCCCTTTTGCTTTATTCAGTCTCTACTAATCTCTTTGCTTCCTTGCTGTGCTATCCAGCAGAGCTCTGCTGGTTCCCTTGGAATCAGGAAATAAAACCACCTGTAGAGGACTTTATTCTTTTAGGACCTTGCATCGTATGGTTAACCACACAAAACTGTTTTAAAATGAATTTCAACTCCTGCTTTACTGACTCTTATAGGACCTGGTTCAGTTAACTGACCACTGTCATTGTAAATTTGTGCTATTCAGTCTTCTTTTGCCCTGGACACTTACATTCTTTTCTTTACTCTGGCTTTCATTTTCTCTTACTGTAGTTCTCCTAGCTCTCTAGATATTTCACTCCTTGTCTCTGTCTTCCCTACATATCAGGAAAAAGCAGTTGGTGCTTCCATGCCGTTTGGAAGCAGAAAGAACAATAAAGGAAATACTATTTCTGTTTATTGACTGCAGTAGGAAAGCATCTGTCAAACTAAAGTCCACACCAGACCAGTGGCAGTTGTGCTAGTGATACCTGGTTCACTAGAGTGGAAGAGGCACAGCATCATGTCACTTTATCCTTGCTTGGAGTGATTTCAGTAATGTGTCCCTGAAATCCCTGTGTACTAAAGGCCATGCTCGCTGTAGGACTTGCACTGCTACACCTCCTGTAGGGCCACTTTTGAGGATTCTTGTGCACTCCAGGGTGACCGTAGTACCAGACAACCCCATTTCCAGTCCAGGAGGTGTGAAATCAGGATACTGAAGTGTAGTAAGGCATTTTTAAAATTAAGAGACAGACATACATGGACTCACAAAGAACAGATTGCCTTTGAATACAGTTTGTCCCTCTGAATAGCCATGAATAGCCAAGTCAGGTGCAAAGATGCTGCATTTTAAAATCACAATCATATTATTTAAGCAAGCTATATTATTCTCTGTGTTGCCTTTACCTGGAGATTGCAGGCATTTGTGATTATCTGTCATTTTACCTTTATCTAGCTGTTTTCATCCCGATAGGTCACAGAAATTTGCCACGTGGCAGTAACAGCAACCACCTGATCCGGCATGCTACAATGGAACAGAGAGAAGGGGAGTGTCTGCCCAGGACTGCTATAGCAAATTGCTACACTTAGAGGCTGTAAGGCCATTCTGCTACATTTTTAAATGTTGTGTCTGAGCAGCCTATACTCAGAGAATTGTGTGGTGTTCAAGTTACCTGTCTGTGCAAGATAGAACTGAGTCAACTGTATTTGGATTTAACCTGTGCTTCTTGTGGCAGTAGGTATTCCTCAGCCTGTGCTTGGGACAGTCCAGAAACAAGGGCTCTGAAAATACAGCAGCACCTTGAGGGTTAAAGGGCTGGTAAAGACAACACTGACTACCCTCAAATACTCAAATCTTAAAAGCTTCAATACTTGAAGCTATTGTCCTGTCCAGCCTGCCTCTGCTGAGTGAGTCTGCGTGGTTGGCACCACTCCAGCTGCAGCTGTTCTTTAAAGTAGAAAAACTGGTTGGAAGGACCATTTTTTTTTCCTTAATTTGTTTTCTCAGCTTTGAGAATAGTTCTGTGTAGTGTGTCCCTCTGTTGTTGTCCACAACCCCACCCACCCCACCCGCTCTTTGACANNCCCCGCTTTTTGGACAGTAGTTTCAGTTTAGCTTGTGTCCCACCACTCATACGCTCAGTGCAGCCTTAAAGAACAGACCAAAGCTCAGCAAGTTCCAGCAAGGCCACGGAATTGTTGGAAAGGTTCCCACTGACTTCTTCAGTGAGCTCTAAAACGCAGGCTCCAGTGCTTCTAGTGCTGCTGTAAATAACGTCTAGAAGGGGCCAGATCAGGAAGGAGGGGTACACACAGCCTCGCTTTCAGATTGTCTTTAATTTCCTTTGTCTTTTTTAAAGAGAAACAAGGGAGCTAATTTCATATAACTTGGCACATCATCAGATTCTTTGGCCCTTAGAGGTCTGTTTGGTGCTGCCTCTCCCACTGACAGCAGTTCAGGCTCCAGTTTTTATTTGGAGGAGTCAGAGAGGCCTCCTGGGTGCCTGGAGGGGAGAGCACAAAGTGTTAAAACGCAGAAAGAGTGTTAGAAAGGACAGCAATTTTCTGGCTTTTGATCTGTCACTTGGCAGAGCCTAGACACGGCTTGTCTGGGGCTATCTCTGTAGCAGAGTTTGGAAGTGGCTGAGCAAGGCACTGCTCAGCCTGGAGATGAAAGTGCATCTGAGAGCAAAGGGGCACAAGGTCCTCTACTTGGAGCAGGATCTGCAAAATGCAAATGCAGTGCTCCTGTCAGCTGGGAAGCCATCAGGGAGGATGTCTTTCCCATCTTTTCTCTTCCCTGCATCTCTTTCAACAGGTTAAGCTGGATTTTGTTGTTACAGACTTCAGGGTTGGAGAGAGCCAAAGCCTGCATCTGCAGATAGGAGGAGGGTATTAGGGTGGGATAGGCAGATAAAGCAACAAATATTAACTTATGGGAATCTTAGAGTGACACTCCCTTAGTGCAACAGAAAGGGACAAGGAGACAAATTAAATATAGAAACTAGACATGACTTTAAAAAGTCTGTGTTCTTATTCAATGCTAGGGTACAGAATGCACAATTTCATGCAAATCAAACATCATTTATTTTCTCTTTTGCTTCTTCAATTTTAAGTATGAACTGAATGAGAACGAGAGCTTTTTTTCAGCACCCTATACCTAGGTAAATTCATTCTGGGAATGGAGAAAGTAGAGTGAATATGAATATGGACAATGACATCGCCAATGATCCAAAAATATTTGCACTGGGTGACCTGAATAGTCTCTTGAATATAAATGAACCACAGGGGAAAAATTTCTATTAAGAGCAAATGCAGTGGCTAAAAGGGTGATATTGCTGAATGGGAAATCTGCAGCAGGATTAAAGCTTGCTGAATCGTACACAGGATTAAGTGAACTGACACACAGAAAAAATAATTTTCAAAATAAACAGATTTTTGTTCTTTGAAAGTCTTTCTGGGAAATATAGTTGTAATTTTTCAGAGAATTATGACTGAATTGTTATACCATACCCAGTAAGTTACTGTTGTAATCTAGAATGATGGAATATATTATCCTGGTAAAATGGTGAACTATACTCACATCATAATGCTAGACAGTGAGGAAAAAAAAGTAAACATTTGAAACAAAATTAACCTTTGTATGCTAAAGTGAATAGATTATGATATATTTCCTTGCACAGGGCACCTTCAAAAGGAGGGTTTGCTTAGTGGGTTGTCATACAGCACTTTCTCCTTATAATTGGCTCTTGTTTACCAATGTGGGGCTAAACCACAAAAGACAGAGGACTTTGCCAAGGCCATGTGGAACAGAACTTAATTTCTTGGTCATCTTTTCTTTGCTAACCCTCTATGTGCTTCCTCTATAAGATGATTCTGGTGAAACAAGAACAAGCAAAAGCAATAGCTAGTGCTACTTCTGAGAGTTAGGTGGCCATGGTTATTGCTGCTCTTCTCCTACAACCTACTGTCTCCTAGGACATGAGCACTCTCCTCAAAGTCAGTCTACCTAGGCCATCACAGAGGTGTGCAAGTGTGGAGGTTAAAAGCTAGTAAACTGGACCAGGCAGACTGGCAAGAGCTCATCTATCTTCTCACAAAGCTTCTGGGCTGTTTTGTCAGTGCCTCATATGTCTTATCAGGTGAAGTCTAACTAGTGATTACTATGCATTAGAGGTTACAGTAGAAACATCATTGTTTCATCTCTGTTTTCACAGCCTTACAACTTCCCAAGGCACTCTGTCACTAAATTTTTCCAACCTTGGTCTCCAGCAAGTGCCAGTCATCTTTTCATTAGCCTCTTTGGGTTCTTCAGTGAAGCCAAATCATTGAATCTTTGTAACTTACTGGGACAAGAAGTACATCTTATCTCCCTTTGTATCATATCACAATGTTTGTTTTCAGTAAATATAGTAACAATTTGTTTATTAATGGGCTGTTAGGTGTGTTAAGACCTAAATTGAACAAAATTATGTTTAGGACATATGCTTAATACTTATCTTCTTATGTGGCCCTGGAAGTTTTGCAACCAGCCTGTAATCTCTTGATTTGGTAACGAGATAGCTTCTAGCTGAACATTTGAACAGTAAACGTTCCAATACTTGCCAGTTCAGGTAAAATATTACTTGCTGACAGCACTGAAGTATAAAAGGTCCCCATGAAACAGTTGTGCCCTGCCTGTTTTCCATGACTTTAAGGATTAGCAAAGTCATTACCTCAAATGACAGAGATTAAAAAAGTTTCCTGACAAAACACCTATTACTCATGTCATTAGCAAAACCACTAATTGGGGAGTGGTGACTTTTTGACTCCAGCCCTCCAGATAGTGACAAAATACTGGTGGTCAATATAAAATGTTTAGTCATTACAAACAGGACTGTAGATGGGTGAGGAAAGCCTCTGAGCCAGCACTGCCCAGTGTCTTCCCTGAGGCCTTTGCAGTGGTGCAAAGAGAGGTGTCTGGCAGTTGGGGCTGCACTTGGGACTGCATTTGAGGCTCCTCTTTTGGTGTCCTCTTTGGCAGAAGGAAGTGTGTGTACCTGAAAATGTTTATGATGGTAAGTGGGAACTTGATTTGGGCTTGGTTTTGCATCAGTTTTATTTAGTAAAACCTGAGGAATTGATCCTAAAAATGTGAATGTACAGAGGCAGAGCACTGTGCTACTGATGCTATAGAACAGTGCTCTATAGCAGTGCTCTGCTCTGTCACTTTCTCGACGTTCCTTCATGTACCTCCAAGTAGCAACTTAAATCGTTACCTGTCATAAACACCTGATTGTATCACGTATTACCTCCCCACGACAGTCACTTGGACTACAGAGGACTGTGGAGTGTTTTTATAGTGGGGAATTGGGGGTTTTGTTGCTTTTCTCATCTGAGCTGGGATTTGGTTTTAGTGCTAGAAATATTCTCAGCACAAACGGTGGGAGTGTAAGGCACTGTGGCTCTGGGGAGTTCTTTTCACAATGTTGCCCTGCATAGTATCCCACAGAGACAGGTTTTACTGTCACAGCAGAAGGAAAGTGTGACCCTGCTAAAGGAACACAGTTGGTGATTGCAATTCTCAAATTGCACAGCATGTTCTTAGGCAATTCTGTTGCTATGTTGGAGAGCACTGGGAATGGTCAACAAGCAGCCTTGACCTATGGTCCCAAAGCCTGCTGTATGTCAGCCTTGAATAATGGTAACTGAAGCTCAAATCACTTGAATTTGAGTTATAAATCAGTTATAAACCATAGTTCCTACTGACCAGAGTAGGAACTACTTTTCCTGAGAGGTGAATAAAATGTTGGTTGGTTGCAGCTTAGTTGGAGCCCATGTGAGTGCCTTAAAGTTTAAGTAAGTATATGGAAGATGGCCATGCCATTCTGGATGCTGAAGCCCTGCTGATAATGTCTGCAACCTTTGCCCAGGATTTCTGTTCCAATAAGGGGTGAAGCTTTAAATGCACACTTCTTTGCACTATGGTATTTTGATGTGTGGGGCTTTGGATCCCCTTTGAATGCTCCTCAGCCCTTTTTCTGAATTTTGAATACTGTGTCTAGATGAGCTTCTTGGGATGGCACAGACACAACTTATAAATAATTGATACCATTTCAAACATTCTGATTTTGCGGTCTGGGGAAATAGACTAACTACAGTTTGTTCTATTTAAAAGTAGAAAGTTGTTTAGATTGTAAAACTCTGAACTGCATTTGAATATTTCTGTACCCTGCTATCTCTCATCTCTTGCTCCCTGTCAATAAGCAAGATCTTTCAGTGATTTGCTCAGTAAGAAAGTGTTTCTACACTATTTCCTGCAGAGGTTTCTGCTGAAGCAGTCTGGCGGTAAAGAGGCAGCTGCTCCTTTACATTCAGTAACCATACCATTTTCTCTATCAGCATGGAGCATTTGACTTGTGTGCCCTAGAAAATAGCTCCTCACTCCCACTATGTGCTCATATACTGAGTGGAGAGCTAAACCTGACCTGCAGCTCTGGGATGCAAACTCATGATCAAAATCACTGGCTGCAGGAGGTCAGTGTTTCAGTGTCCTTAGTCTCTGGGGTGAGAGTCCACTATTTAAGGAGTAGTGTTGTGAATTCAAAACAGGTTAATGCTTTCTAAGGTCTACTGAAGTTACAAAAACACAGTACAAAAGAGCGTGGCTGCCTTAAAAAAAAGCTGATTATAGAGCTCAATCCTGTTTCTATAAAAGTCAATAAGGGGATCATACTTCTAAATTTCATCCAATCTGCCTCAGAGGTTGGTGTTGTTTTTTTGTTGTTTTTTTTGTTTTTTTTTTTTTTTTTTTTATAGGGGGCAAAAAAACTCTGTATGAAAAATAGAGATGCTTGGTTTCCAGCACAGGCAATAATTCTATTCTTGCAGTAATGTGATGCAAGTGTACTCTTCAGGGAGTTTATTTCATAAACAACACAGAAGTAGTGGTTCTGTCTGCAGCCTTTTCTTCTGTACAGCACCTTGAACTGTATTGAGTACTGTACCTTATGAAGCAGAAGACCAACCTTCAACAGGATTTTACCCTGCCCAAGGTCCAGGGACCGCATTTTCATTACAGTTAATAAGAGATGGGCTAATTAGTATTTTAAAGCCAGGTTTGGAGCTGTGAATGTGTTTCAGAGTTTGGGGTGTTTTAATTTTCTTAATTTGATGCTCTCAGTATATGCACAGTCCAGATGTTTCCAAGCTTTACAACCAACAGGGTTACCTTCTCCTGTAATTATCAGAGAGACTTCTGAGCTGTCTGCATACATAAACTGCACATTTGCATGTACACATGCATCCAGCAAGCACAAGCCTCTTGAGAATTTTGACTCCCTTTACTGGTAACTTTTTTTTCATGATCCTTGCTCTCAATTTCTTGTTTACTATTCCCCATTTCCCATACTGGAAATCATGTTGCTGAACTCACCTAATAAAAGAGAAGTGTCTGCTAATAGTTGCTCTTCAGGGGGAGATTGTGATGAGCAGGCTGGGATTTCAGAGGATGCGTCAGAAACCTACATCTGAAACCCACTTCTGACAGCATCTCACTCTCACATGTTAACCATGATGGCTGCAGTGAACTCACCTCATCCAAACTGCCCCAGCTTCTGACTAGTTTTCTTGTTCTTCTCTAGCCACCCATGGATTTCCTAAGTGCTGAGGGGCATACACTGAAAGATTCTAGAGAGTTGTTTGCCATGTGGCTGCTTGGTTAATTTTCATGGTGGCGCTTTGTTAGATCTCTGTATGTTGCTGTGGAAAAACAGTGCCCTCTGAGTTTCAGTTTAGGAATCATAAAGACTTGATGCCACCTTTCCATAAAGGAGAGAGCAGCAAATTCCTTGGTGCATTTTGCCTTTGTTTCACAGTGTGTGAAGTCAAGGAGGTCTGTAAGTTTATATATTATGTAAATTGACTTGATTGTTCGTGGATATTTCAGAAGCTTTTCTGGACATTCTCAGAGACACAAATTGTTATGATGTGACCAAGTCAAGCAAGTGCCTTTTGTGAAGTTCCTTTCTATAGAAATTAAGAAAGTAATTTTAGGCATGAATTCTCTATGTGTTAATTTGCTGATCATTTTCAGATCATTTAACCTCAGATTGTCAGAGAAGTGTCAAGTGCAGTAACCTCAGGCCAATGAAAAGATTCGGAGAGCAACTGAAAACAGACTGCTCAGCCAGTGTTGTCTTTTTCTGCTCTCTACCCCTTGCTGTGGAAGTGCTTTCTTCAGGCGTTGACTTGTTTTAGTAGTGGTAGTAAACGCAGGGGGACCATGTACCTGTGGCTTATGGTCCCTCTGTGCAGTAATTGTGCACGGTAATTATGCCGCCTTAGGTGTTGCTTGTAGTGTTAGGTGTTACCTTCAGAAGATGTTTCCCTCCCACATAGAGTCTCAGCTTTACCAAGGTTGGATCTCCTTCAAAGAAAGCAGCCTTCGTAGTCCTAATAGGCTTTCATCCATATAGTTTTTCTCTCTCTCTTTTCCACCACCCTCCACCACCACCACCACCACCCCCTCTAGGTTTAGATTGCTCTTGTTCATTTGTCTGCTCTGCAGCTTGCTTGTATGCAGTCCTGACTTGGGAGCTCAAGACTAAGGATTCTTTGTAGCTCTCTGTCCTAGCATGTAGCTGAATACATTCAAAGAATCCTCAGTGTGACTCTATGGCTGTGAGTGTGTTGCATGGGATGGGCTGAGGGCAGTACCTAAGCCACTTTCAACTCCCTCACAGTGCTTCCCATACTCACTGGCCAAGGCAGCCAAACATCCTTGTCCTGATAAGTGAAAGAAGACTTCAAAGACTTGCCCCTATGGGGTCCTTCCTACCATTAGAGAGATTCATCTCTATACATCAAATATAATTTTCTTTTGCAGCTAGTCAGCTCTCTAGATTGTGCTCTTTGCTGATCTGGTAGTTATTTTTGTTGCCTCTGTGGAGGTCTGCTCTCAGCACACCCAGAGCCAATGCTCCTGACAGGCAGCACAATCCTGGAGTGCCTTGGCAGGCTGCCCGCATCTGTCCCGCAGGGCCTGGGGGTACTCTCACACGTTTTGCTGCTTGCTGTCCTCTTTCCTAGAGATCTAATGCAATTTTGCAAGTAGTCACTTGGAGCCATATTTCCCTTTGCCCTGGAATATTTTTTATTTATTTTTAGTAAACGTTTGTCAGTGTTTCTAACATTGTGCCTCCAGCAACGTGGCCTGGACTGAAGCCACGCAGCAGTCTGACAACCTGTTAGGCGAGTCTCCTATCAATTAGGCTGCAGCTGTCATTGGATCTATTCTCAGCCTCCTTGGTACGTGTTTGCAAATAACAGGGGCTGCTGTTTTGCAGCTCTTGATTTTTTTTTTTTTTTAAATTATTTTTCCCTCCATAGCCAGTCAAGAACATTTTGTCCCTAGAATTCTTTGTGTCTCCTTTGTTTTCTAATAATCTTCACTTTATTTTCCTAAGAATATACATTTATCAAGGGCATTCTTACCACTGAAGTGTCTGCTCTCTCTTTTATGTAATGCCTAAACCAAAGAAAACCTCCCCCAAAGAAACAAATACCAACAGAAAAAAAAGGAATATCTCACTCAAGGCTAAACCTTTGACCCTTTAAATGTTTTCAGACTTTCTCCAAAGCATCCAGACTGCCCCTTAGCTGTGGGGAGCTGGCATTTCGAAAGCCCATCTTGGATGGAAGCTCTCTGTGGGGGCTGCCTTGTTTCTGCTGATGTCTGAGCTTTGAGGTGATTTTGTGCTTCATTATCAGGTTTACCACAGCTGGAAAGAGAGTCCCTGGCAACATACAATCTGTTAGAATTCACTCTTATACTTTCTACCATTTGCAGCTTTTTCTCCTGCTATAAAAATAATGAAAATTGCTCTATAACCTTTTTCCAGATGTTGCACACTGCGTGGTGGCACTGAATGCTAATATTTCATTCAGTAATCTATGGAGCACAGGCCAGTTGGTATTAGACAGAGGAACCACACTTAGATATACCATCTCCTTGTTTTATTTCCATATGAAATCAGAATTGGGGATTTCAAGCATGGCACAAGCACTGAGGGCATTTCATCCTTGGGCCGACTGAAGGGTACATGTTGATGTTATGCCATCATTTCTTTCAGCCAGGCTCCAGCTTTGCACAAAAATACTGGCAACTGCTGCACTTTTCTCTAAATCCATAGGTCCTAACAACAAGTCTCCAGCCAGCTTGCAGCTTCAGAGACAGAACCAGCCCACCACAGGCAGATTGAAACAGTTAAGTTTAGATCAGCTCATGCTGAATTGGCAGAAGTCCCTATACTTGCCTGATGGGAGATTAAGGACAGGGCTTTTCTCCATCCCCACTAAATAGCACAGAATACTGCAAGATGTTTCACCTGCAACATTACTCAGTGTTTACTCTGCAGGAACATGCACAAGAAGCCCACGTGGTGCTGTAGGTGTTTTGGCATTCAGAGGCATCTTGAAGTTTTTGTGCATAAACTTTCCCCAAACAAACTGTGTGCCCCTGTGAAGCTCTTAGGCACTGGAAGCGTTAATAAAGCACTGCCTGCCTACACTGTATTTTCTGGAGTACGATAAAACACAGGGCAGAAAGGATCCACCAGGATCCTAGCCCTGGGAGGTCTGATGCTACCGTACCAAGGTATGGGCCAGCTGGGTCATTGAAGGGAGTCTGCAGTACTCTGAGCAGCCACTCTGCAAGCCAGTGGGTAAAATTAGCAAACCTTGAACATGTAGAAGGCCTAGGAAGAGCATTGTTGGGTTGACTAGCAGTGCATTAGCTAAGACCCTGAATGCTTTTGTGGTAGTCTTCCTGGTGAAGGTCTCTCTAAATACCTTAGGAAACTGCTAGTTAGACTAGGATGCGGGCTTTCACAGCACTTCAGGCATTTCATGAAAGGCTTGTAGGAGATAGATCCTGCTAAGCAGTGCTGCAGATCTTTGGGAAATCTCAGACTGAGACTTTTAAGATTTTCTCAAGTACTCGTTTAACAGAAACCACAGTTCACATATATATAGCACCCCACGTTGTTCCTGCTTAACCATGGAGCTTTCAACTCTTTGAAAGTATAAGCACAGCTAGAACAAGCTGCCATCCTGTAGACAAGCCTTAGCTGGCAAGACGATGTAGTTTATGCAGTATTTATGCTCTCCTGGTAAACAAAGACAAGTAAAATGCTTTACTTGTTAACATCAGTTCAAAGCAAGAGCATTTGATGGCATTTGCTGTAATCATGTTCAATGTTCTGAAACTGTCTGAGTGTTTCACCTTTATTCTAAGCTCTTGCTTATTAATTTGCTTCTTATGCTTAACAGTGTGTGACTGTTCCCGGGAATGCAGCATGCGACTGTTTCAGGACTGTATTTAAGCAGAAGAGTTCCCTCTGGATTTTGCAGTGATAACATTAAGTGCGGCAGAAGGACTGGTTAAATAAGCAGGAGGGGCCTGGGCTGACTGGCTTGGTGTTCATTTCTTTGTCAGCTGCCATTGGAATAGCATTCAGATTAATGTGATTAGCCTTTGCAGTGGCTGCAACTTCAGAGACCAACTGTGCACTTGTATCAAAGCCATCAGAATGATTTTAGTCCAGGGTTCCTACCAGAATTATTTATATAAAATATATTTGAAATCCTATATTGGCCATTTACACGTGAGGATTTCTATTTCTGGATGCTTTGGAAACAGGCAGGACCTTCAATCGCACCCTTTCCAAAAGATACAAGATCCTTTTAACATTTAATGATGACTGAGAAGATGCTTAAAAATAACTTAGAAGCACAAAGCACATTAGTGTGCTGCCTACCAGTTACAGGGCCGGACTAGCAGTTACATTTTGGATTCTGTTTGCATTTCTTGTCCTTTATTGCTTCATGACCTGAGATGAATTGCATAGTTCCCCTTGATAAATGAGCTTAATACTTATCTATTGTCCATATTTACATTATTACATTTAAGAGGCAATAGAACCTGAATTTATCCTCTCCGAGGAAAGAACTGTAGAACTCTGTGGTGGTCAGGTAGTATAAAATGCGTCCTTCTACATGACTGCACATAGCATTATCCCTTTGTAATTTGCAAGGTATCAAGTCCCCTTCATGTGCAAAAGGTCCTAGTTAATGATGGTGTGAGTTCTTTTGGGAGGGATTATGCTTACACATATATTTGTACAATATTCAACATAACAGCAAGCTAATCTTGACTGCATCATTTATGCTTTGCTACAATTTATACAATATAGGTAATCAATTAGTCGGATCCTTCTGCATGCTGCTAAATGGAACATAAACAGCTCATAATAGGCAGCAGTAAATAGACATTTTTATGTACACAGGTACACTGTGCAGCAAAAGAGGCATGGGGGAGATAAGGTGCTGAACAAAACAGCCCTGCATAAAACCAGGCATTCATTTAAAGGAAGAAAAACGTTGCTGAAAGCTGCAAGATTATTAGCATTACTATGCATGAGGGCTAGTCAAAGAAGATGTTACAAGAGGAAGAGAGACATTATTCAAGTGTCTAAGAAGACAGACCATCATCAGCAGTGGGTAGAGAAAAGGCTTCCAAAGGCATAGCATAGCATTTCAAACACTAAATTATAAGGGGACTGAAGGTTTAAAAGGTATGTCAGAGTTTCTGCATTATTTATTGTTTGAGATTGCCTTTCCCCCAAATGCTTAAGTTTTATTCCATTCATACAGAATAAAAACGTCCTTCCCATACTTCCCAGGGTTTTCTGGACACTGAGTCAGCTCTATGTTTTGAGATATGATTTACTTTAAGCAGACATTGATTGCCTGCAAGGCTGCAGTGGGTCAGAGATGCTCGTTAGAAAGGTCGGGGAAATAAGGAGGATTTGGTTGCTGTTACTCTGGAGCTTGGGAAAGTCAAGTTTGGAATTCATCATTGTTTTGTGTTTCCGTTGCATCCATACCTGCAAGCTCCAGGCACTGACAGAATATCACAGTGCTAGGTAGGTGCTGTCCTTTCTCCAGCACAATTTAAGGTCTTGTGGATGCCTTTTTTGAACCTAGTGCCCAGCTGCACTGATAGAGCAGTCACTCAGAGTGTAGCAGCTTATACCAGGAAAAAAACCTGCAAAAAAACCCCCCAGCTTGTTCCAGTTACCTGAGCAAAAGAAGCTGTATTGGCAAAAAGCAACTTTTTTCCCTTTTGCTCATATTACAGATGTGTCTACATCAGGGCTTTTGCTGGCATAGCTGAAAAAACTATCACACTCCTAGCTGACAGGAATATGCTGTCAATTTTTTAAAACAGATGAGTCTGAAGTATTTCCACATGATGGACCAATGTGTATTTCTGTATGTGGGGAAGGGGGAGGGGTGGGCCTGTTTTAAAATAGAAACTTCTAAAATAGGTTTGCACAGATACCCTTAAAATGGCAAGTATTGCCCTTGCCAACAGCTTCCCACCTTCTGGCCCTTCTGTTCTGCTTGCCTGGACTCAGACTTGAGCCCTGCATTCCCCTTCCCTTCCACCTTGTCTGCCCCACATGCTGGTGTGCCTGCTGGTTGGGAACTCTTGCTTGCTGTCCTCAGTTTGCTTGCTTGCTTAGTTTTTGCCCCGGTAGCATCCCACCTCTGTCTCTCATTATACTCTCCAAACACATTCACTGAAGCCTCAGTCCATCACCTTTGCCACTAAGGGCTCTGCTCCCTGAAGTGTGGGTATCTTACCTTCCTTTCCTGCCACTGCTCCCTAGGCTGGGCACAAAGACTCAGGCTCTGCCGCAAACAGAGGTCTTTGTAAGCACTGTGGCATTGCAAAACGTTTCGTTTCATGCAGCCAAATTGAAAGCAGAGGGATTTCCATTTCAAACAAGAAGGCAGAGCCTTTCCAGAACATCTGGAGAATATTTGGAGGAAGAGAAGGACCTGTGATAAGATCACAGGACTGGAAGAACGAAGGTTAGTTCTGTTGCTGCTTGTCCTGACCGAACACTTACTGATGTTTACCTTGTTCCATCAGGTCAGTTGGTAATTGAGTCCAAATGGCATATAAACATCACACATACTAGCTCCTGGGGAAGGAATTGATCTCAGAGCTACTGTGATCTTCTAGAGACAGCTTTGGGCAAAAGTTGCTACTTTGGTGCCTCAGATTCTTCAATGGATAAAATTGAGACTTCACAGTCATGAGGTATGAACCTTAGTTTGGTCAAACTGGAGAGTGAGCAGACAGCAGCCAGGGCTAAGAAGTCCTTGAATCACTCACATATGCCAGTGTGCACAGCCAGAGTCTTTACTGGCACTCGTTGCAGGTAACCCACAGGTTAGACACCTGGGCATGAGGCAGATGTAACAATTATTTCAAAAGAGCATTGAGAGGACTTTTTTTTCCCCTGAATATGAAAGTTTAGGCATTTAAATAGCATTTAACCAAGTAACCCACAGCCCACTGGTATCAATTATTTGTTCAGAGTTTGAAGTGACATTTCATAAGTATGTTAATTGATACTGCACTAACTTACTATAGGTATCTTCCTAAGTGCCAATTATCTGCCTCAACATTCTCCACAATTTAAGTTTGTTAGTAAGAAGCTAATTGCACAAGTTTATTGCTGATAGAATTACATGAAGACTAGATTTCACTCTTACATACTTATTAGACCTCAATAAGTGATCCTTAGCAGTCTGTTGCTATTCAATTAACAAGTAATAACTTCCTTAATGAATCTAATTGAAATACTTATTTCAGTCAGGCACCTAATATAAAGCGCTTTACATTGAGCACTTTTCTGAGTGCTGGTCCTGTTTACTTAACAAGGACAGAATGGGGCCGCGGAGGAAAACTCTGCCACTGTCGTGAAAAGCAAACTGCTGTTGGCAAATCCCTGACAAGCATCACCAGAATCCATTTGCCAGATGATTTCTCTTCTACAGAAATACCATGGGACTAAACCAAGGCATTTTTCTCTCTGAGGGTTTAAATCCACGGAGGGGACTCTGCAGCACAAAATTCTTCTAGCACATTAGCTCTGCCTCCTGTGACGGATGTAACGACTCTGGCTGCTCCACTGGGAGCTGGTAGCTAAGCTCTGGTGCACTGCCACCGATGCTGTCGTTGGGCTCTTGTTACAGTTTGTTTCTCTAAGAAGCTCACTCCTTTGTAAGTCTGTATGTTTGGCTTAAGAGAGGTAGAAGTATGATGGTGACTTTATTTTGTGATCTAAAACTATCAGGATAATTATAGCCAAAAAGAGGACGTAACTAGAGGGGTTTATAGTGCTCCATGTGCATCAGGGAGCCTGACACTAAATCACCTGGAATTTCATCTTTGCTCACAAGTGTAACCTGTGCTGAACCACCTTGTGTAACCACTCCTGAGGCTAGCAAACCCCAGCTGCTCTGTGGAGACAGTTTTCTAACAGAAGTGGCAAAGAGATTTGTGCAGTGTATCTGGGGCTGTGCACACACACCTGGTGAGATGTTAGGTTGGGAGTTTCCTTCATGAGGAAGAGGAGGATTCCTACAGGGATTTTGTAGTCTAGGAAATGATCACTTGCTTTGTTCAGTTATGGGATGAGAAGACCCAATAATGATTGGCTTCTGAAACTATCTTTGGTTTCAGGGTTAAAATTGTGGTTTCTCCTGTAATGAAGATTTAACAGACAAGTTTCCTCTTTGTGGATAAATGCCACGAAATCTTCTCAAGCAATGCTAACAAATTATTCCATTTGGCAACATTAGTATATGGGCAGTAACCTTTTCTCAAGAATTTGTAGCAAACAGATTTAGTGTCAGAAAAAGCCAAAATAGGCTTTAATGTCTTCTCCAGTCTATCAGGTTTGTTACCAAGTTTTTAATATGTGCCTTCTACTCACTGAATTGAAAGACCTTATTGATCTCATTGTAGCTGCACTGGTTATTGGGGTAAGAGAGAGACTTTCTGAAAGAAGCCAAGAGAAATTATTTATTTAATATACTCTTATTTTAGTAAACTTCCATTTAACCTCCAGGGTTAATTAAAAAAAAATAAATTGCTGGTTGGCTGGCATAAATTTATTAAATCAGACAGAAACTGAGTTCAGGCTAGTACACTTAATGTCATCTTTTGTAATATTCTTGGGGAAAAAAAATCTTCACAGACTGATTAGTATTCCAGAATTGCTTTATTTTAAAACAGAACAGCAAAGCAGCCCAGCTAGGAAAATAACCCTCCAAATGAAGACACATTCTGCAACTTCAGGTAGTTCAGAAATACTTCAGTAAGGTATCAGGGACCTCACAGGTCTATGGTTACTGGTTGAAACCCTGTGTCATCATGAGCTCTGAACTAGTTGGTGTCTGTAGCTCCTTTGGGTTGGAATTAAGGACTTCGGTATGCTTTCCAGAGATGCCATGGTTCTTCCCTGTGTCTGCAGGGTGAATGATACACAGCATAGCTGGCGTCTCTGTTAATGTCTGAACAGAGAGTAAGGATTAAATAGGCCTAACAGCTGAGGGGATTTTCAAAGGCATGAGCGGCATTTAGACATGTATCTCCTGCTGGTTTCTATTGGTTTTCCAGACTTGGTTTAGTGTCAATCTCGCTCCCCACTGCTTTCCCTAACACTGATATGAACAAGCTACTTATGGGTGTTTGATGGTATCCTGGGGAAACTTTCAGAAGAACGAATGTCAGCACCCAAGTTGCATTGGTGGGATGGAAGAGCCTGTGATCGATAGGAAAGAGATAACAGAGAACTAAGACAAGTTTGGAGGTGAGATCAGGTGGCATAACAAAAGTGCAGTCTTGCTTTTTGAACCTGGGCTCCTTGGACCCTGACTTGACCTTGCATCTGAAGCAGAGGGGATTGGGGCTATAACGTTCTGTGAAGCAGCAGCCAGATTGAAGAGAAGCCTTCACTGGAAGGATTTTATGAGAAAAAAACAGCAGTAAAATACCAGAGTGAGGCTTCAAGACAGGTTAGCTGTTATTGTCCTGTGCAAGACAAGTGAAATTGTGTTTTAGAGAACACAAGGAGGAGTTAAAAAAAAAATCCAATGCTAGATTTAGATAGAAACTGCTGACAGTGTTAGCTGTGTGGCATCTGTGCAAGATTTTGTTAGAAGCCAATATCATATAGCTGTCCATCCTGTCAACCAGTTTCAGGGCAAACGTTTTCTCCCTCCTTCCCCCCCATCAAATTGAGATGACAGTTTTCTAAGTGGTTTGAGTCTGAAATGTGACAAAAAGTACAGTTTTGGCAACAGATCTTGTTTTGTGTCCTACGTGATATTTTGTCTCTTCTGGCCTGGAATGTCTTATGTAGTTAGAGCTTTTTGAGGCATATGCCCTCCCTCAAAGTATGGGGAGAAACTACCTAGAGTTTTCTTCCTGTGGAAGAGAAAATGAAACCTTTTACCAAGTACTGCTGTTTAACTGACACAGCAGGAGCTATCAATGAATGCTTGTAATACGGAACATGTCATGTATAGTAAAATGCCATTTCCAAGTGATTTCTGAACTATCCATCCCAGTAATGAAGAAGCTCTGCAATATCACATGATTTTCTTAGTGTTGCACTCTGTATAACCTCGCCTTTGATCATGATGTCACTTCAGATGAGAGACTTGTATGAAGAGTGGTAGGCTGTGCTAAGATCAGCTGATATCCTCTGGGATCTGAACAGTGAACAATTATTTGAGGTGTGTACTCTGTGCTTGTCAAAGAGAAAGAAGAGCTGTAATAAAAATAGTAGTTGGATATACAAATCCACCTCAGTTTAGGCAGAAAAAAAGACTTCATCTTTATGCAAAAAGAACCTGCATAATCTGAAGGTTCTCCAAGAAAAGATTTTAAGGATGAGTAATCATTTTTACTGTCTTTCAGTTTAAGCACCTAATTCACCTCAGTGATTTTCTGAATTTTTGAGTGGCTCTTGATGACCCTTCTTGAGCAAAAGAATTGGACCAGATGATCTCCAGAGGTCCCTTCCAACCTCATTCTATGATTCTGTGGTTTGGACATTTTGATACCCCTTACTTAGGCGTTACTGATAGATGTGAAGCAAACTGCACAAAAACACCCTCTTCTGCTTCCCTTAGCACAAGTAACTCTCCACAAGTTTCACTGAGTTCAGTGGGTGCCTTTATATAGCCCTTCTCTTGTGCCTGGAGCTTGGTGTTTGGCACTTTATGTCCCGGAGTGTAACATATGATAGGCTTTTCTAGTGAATTGAAACCAGCTGGCCTAAGCAATCCTGTTCAGCTCCCACTGCAGTACCTGCTGGAAAACCCTCCAAAAACTGAAGCAAGCAGATGGCTCCTGCAGAGGCATTCTTCTTACTCAGATGCCTTCATCTCCTTATCAAACAAATGATGATGTTGGAGCTGTGTCCTCTCACAGAAAACGCTTTCCTGCAGATGTTCATCGCATTTTGCTTTGGCCTTCCTTACATCTCCTTAACATTTGCTTTCTGGGAGTGTCTGAGTGATTGAGGGTGACGGCCTGGCCCCATGCAGCTCTGCCACCTCATTTGATGGAGTATTTCACCTGCGCTAACAGTGACGGAGACTGAGCGTCAGAGCTGCATGCACAAGCTCTCACAGAAATCAGTTCTCACACACAGCATTAATATTGGATGTGCTTCTCGCTCACCTAATCGCTGGCCAGGTGCAGTAACCTGTGTCTAATGGCGCTGCACTGTGTTCCACCATGGCCTGCTTACAAAAATTCACCGTTTCTCTGCAGCAAAACCATCTCGGGCCCTTAATTGAGCACTACATTACATATTCCTGAGGAGAGCGAGTCATCAGATGGATGTTCATTGGGCAGAGAGGGGAGATGCAGCTAGCGTGTGTATTGCTTTTATGACTCATCTGCTCTGATCTGCTTTTGATTATTTTTTCCTCATGTGAGACAGTATTGTAAATCAAAGATTTGGGAAATAAGGTTGTGCTTCAAGTGACCCAAATTAAAAGCCAATTGCCACCCTTCTTCTCTTGCTAGGCAGCCGTTCCGCTCTGTGCAGCAAGAAACACAAGTTAGAGGCTAACACACAGCTACAGAAGCAAACTGTTTAGTCAGGGTCTGCCTTTGCCAGCGTTTAAGGTCAGCTACTGGAAAAAGTTACAAACCAGCTACTGCAGCCAGGTATGGTCCTGCAGAGGAGCCTTCATTTACAACTGCTATTCTTCACTCATTTTTGTTGAAGTCTGTAAGACACTGCCCTGAAAAAACAGCCTGTGATCTGCAAAACAAGGACAGCAACATGTGGGCAGGTTTGGGGGGA
>VWYK01088980.1:36600-51142 GCA_013399775.1 Semnornis frantzii
GGGGTGTGGGGGGGGTGGGTGTAACTGTTCAGCTTTCCTGTTGAAATCTTCCTCTTCTGTTAACAAGTGGTCACTGGCCATTCTTGAAAATGGCCAGGACAGCTTGTCCACATGGCAGGTTTCCTCCACCTTCCCTACCCTTGGAGGAGCTTGAGCAACACTTCCTGGCTGACACGAAGGGCAGAGGCATCAGCTTGGCGGAGCATTGCAGCCCAAGGAGTTTTCAAATTTACCTAAACACGGTGACCCTCTGATATCTCTTCTCTTGTCAGTAGCCTTCACTGTAGGACACAGGCTTGGATCTGGTTAGGACTTTAAAGAGCACACCTCAGGAAAGTTACTGGTGACCGTAGGAAAAAAAGCAAGCAGACCGTAAATCAGGTCATTGCGTGAATTCAGAATGCACTAATAAAACCAGAGCTTCCAATAAATCTAATTTCAGGCAGAATAGAAATGGCTTCTCAGTTGAGAGTTCGGGATGAACAAGAATTTCAGATGTGTGTCAGGCCAATGCAGGAGGCCTACAGAAATGTTTGCAGGCAAGTAGCAATGGCCGGGCCAGAGCCAGGTCCTCACACCAGCTGCACTTGAGTAAGGACTGAATAAAAAGACAAGAATCTCCAATTCTCTGAGCAAAGCTGAATCTAATTAAATATTTATCCTGCCCCTCCCCTCAAATCCTTTGGTTTCTTGCTCTTTCATAGTGTGATATGATGACATTTGAACAACAAATGCAATCTTGGTAGGTTGGTCTCCTGGTACTGCTTTTTATATGAAAAGCTTGCACATCCCAGCTGAAGTCCAGATGCTGCATTTATGAGGTATTTTGTTGTGATCAATTTTTAAAAAATATTTCCCCATCCCATGAAATTAACAGGCACCTGAGGAAATACCAGCCAGCTCCTCCCCACTCCTGCAAATACTAACCTTTCCCAGATGGGAAGGGATTTCTCTTTCCCTGTATTTACCTGAAAGATGGAAAGGGACCACTTTGCTGGTGCTCAGGATCACAGAGAGAAGGAAAAAATTGAAAAAAAACCCTTCCTATGTGGAAAAATGTTACACCCAGGGCAATTGCCCACACTCCAGCTAAGAACACTGCCTTCTGAGGATCCACGTTACTGAATCTTGTCTGATCCATGTTACTCATAATCTTCCCAGAGTCACAGAGTGAGTCATTAACAAAATGGCACAACGGCAGAAGCCTTCAATTCAAAAGGCCACAGGTTCGTGCTGGCAGCAGTCATAGAGTTAACTACTCACGGCTTTACAAATTGATGTTCTTGTAACCATCTCAATGCTATGGACCTACCACCCTTTTTCATTTTGTCTCTACTGATCTGTGTTCTGTTCAAAATTACTTTTTTTTTTGGTAGTTTTTTGGTCATCTTTTCCTACAAAAATGAAGCTGGAGAGCCTCGCCTCTGCCTTTACACACACTAGGACCTCTCCATAAGCTTGACCGCTCAAGCCTAGGCTGTGTTCTGGGCCTGGGACCTCCCCTCACCAGCATGTTTCTGCCTGCCAGCATCAAGCATTCTTTATGCACTCAACAGTAAGCTGTGGATACAGATTGTCCTTCAAGCAACTACAGGATACATAAACCAATTGACCCAGGAGAGCATCTGAGGAGGAAATCTGAAATTACTGTCACATCATTGCTTGCTAAGCTTTTCCTTATGGTTGCAGTTCCCTTTCAGACCCAGGAGTCGGTAAGTGGCTGCTCTAGACCATTATTAAAGATAAAGCAGTTTAAAAGCTGCCATTATGACTGGTTAGCCTTTGGCTGCCACGTTCCCACTCTCTAGTAGAGTTTCTCTTGTTTGTTTTCTAATAAATGCTGAATATTTGTTTTCACAGACTGCTGTGGTGTTTGCACCCACCATGCAGCCCAGCAGAGCATGTTTTGGGGAAGATAACTGTCTGACTTGTCCCACCCAGCCACCACATCGCTCTAGGTAGGTGAAAGCTAGTTCAATATAGACCAAGTCAAGTAACTGTGGAAAATGGCCACTTGACCCCTTTTAGGTACACTAACTACAGATGTGTTCTGAATAAATATATTCCACTGTATGTGTTACAGATGCACATTTATATGCCACTGATTTGTAATTTTCATCACAACCCTTAATGCCTGGCTGAAAAGTTTTCAAGTAGGTGTGCTTCAAAGTACTGCCCCTTCAGAGGGACTAGCTTTAGCCACACTGACTGACACTGTCACACAAAAGGCACAGCTGAAGGAGCCAAGCAGCATGAGCTTGTGGTGTTTGACTCTTAGGTAAGACATCCAATGAAAAACCTACATCAGTACAAAGAATCTGCTTGCTTTTGCAATTGAAAAACCCAGATTGAGCCATTATAGGTCTTGGACCTTTTTTTTTTTTTAAGCACCATGTTTCCTTTGCCTTTAAAATATTTCTTTTTTCTTAGCAAGTTACAAGTAGCTGCCATTGTGTTGTTACAACATGCACGGTAATTTCAAATGATGAATACCCTGACAGCATAATCTCATAATAAACAATTTTTCTCCATTATCTAAAATCAACTTTTAATTAAAAGTATACATTATATTTGTTTTCTGATACTAAATTACCCTGATAATTTTAAAATTACGTGCGATGTTGGCACATACTAAATATATGGCACGTGTACTGCTGTTGGGCTTTACTGTCTGCCTGAAATGTGCATTTCAATTATTCAGCATTAGTAAGTTCTTAGGAATGTCCTGCTATGTAGGATATGGCTGCAATTAATTTTGCCAGGAATTATCTGTGTCTTTTTGTAGCCTGCCTTTCAGAAGGCAGAGTCTTTTCTTTACAAACCGTACTGTATTTGCACAAAACCAGTATTTTTCTAAGCTCAATAAATATGTTTCTCGGGCTGAAACCTGGATCAAGCTCCAACAGAGGCCTCATATGGGCACATACTAAGTATTTTCAAATGCAGTGCGTCTTGCTAGTGTGTGACATGGGCACCTCTGACTCTGTTTTGCACTCCACCACTGCATGCCAATTACTTTGCTGGTTTATATTTAGCAGAGGAGGCTGAAAGTCATCTGCAGACACTCACCCTCCCTCAAGAACACGCATGTGCCTGCAAAGGCAACAGGACACCTGTGTGCATCTGCAAGTGCCCTGCAAGGCTGATGACAGGATGTCTTTGTGCCTTCTTCATAGAGCTATCATCCAAGGCAAGCAGAGGTTTTTCCTCTGTTGTACACTCTACACAGTGCACCTCAAACTAGGGTCACTAATAATGATATCAGCCACTTGGTACATCGGAATATTTTATTTTGACTTTACATGCGGTGTTAAAAACCCAAAGAACGTATTATTTACACATCCACAATACAAGTTTACAAGATATCTATACATGTTAAAGTACTCTATAGTATAGAGCAGCTTCATTTAAGGGTTACTTTTTTTTTTATGCCGTACCATTAAAAAAGATACAATCTGCGTTTACCTTTGCACAAATGGATAAAGCATCTTTTATTATTAAATTAAGAGAATAAGGACTAGGTTGAATGTTAGAAACTTCAACATAAATACTGAGAGAACTCACATTACCATCTACAAGGCAGCACAATGTTACAGGAGGTTATCAGGGTTCACATACATTTACCTTTCGGTTTCACACAACTCTGTATTAATATTGGTGAAGTGAATTCGGATCAGTTTGTGTCTTGACAACCGAGTACATTTTTAATAGTTATTAATCTGTAGTGTTTTAGTTGCAAGACAGAAGTGTTTACGAAAAGAGATCATTGATTTTGGATCCAGAGGTCTCAGGAAATAAATGTCCCCTTACAGCCTTACCAGAAAAAATGACTACTTCTGTCCTTTATTCTTTGTTCTGTAACAGAGATCCAGTTTTCAGTGACTAACCTTTTCTCCCTCTCCAACACATAATATAAATCTCCACCATCTCTGAAACCCATTGCAGTTGTCCTGCTAATTCATGAATATCCCTCTGCTGTGGTTATTTCTATAGTTATGTTCAATAAACAATGTGGTAGTGTCTAGTTTGTAAGCTAAACTAGCCATCTGTGTGGAACATCAGCTGCAAGTGGATACTGTAAAACCTACTAAATAGCTTACACAACTTTAGCAGGTGTTCCATTACCCTAGAAACCTCATTTGATTTCACATTATAACTGTTTGATCCTTCAGAGAGCTGGAGTGGAATGTTTATCATGGTAAGGTGATTTAATGCTGCTGTCTTCTTGGATTGTAGGCTGCCTTTAGTTACCATTAATTATTCTTGCTGTTCAGCTGTTTTGTTTTGTGGGTTGGGTTTTTTTTGGGTGCTGTTGAGAGGTTTTACAACTGGCACTCAGGAGATATGTGCTATAGTGAGAACACTTGACAGATTTATTTTTTTTTTTTTTGTACTTTTATCATTTGCATGAATAAGGCACAAAATGCACAGATTCAGGTAAACTCACACATAATATTTACAGAATATTGTCATTACCTGCATGACTTCGGAAAAAAAACCCTTACATTACACAACAAAAACAAATTGATTGCACTACTGTTGAGTTTTCACAGACTGCTTCTGCCAGGCCAATTAATAGTTCTTCTTTTTTATTGACGAGAGTCTATCAGCGTGTAGGGCATTAGTAAATGCAACAAAAACGTAACCTCCTCTAGTTATACAGGCCTTTGCCAAGTGAATTGATTATTAGCTGCCCTCAAAGAGAAGTACAGGGGCTCAAGTTCACAGTGGCCAAGTATTGGATGGAGGCACTGTGGAAACACAGTGAAACTCCCCCATTCTAGCCCCAAACACTACATTTGAAATGCACAGCTCTGAATCAATAGCAGCATAACACAGTTACAAAGTATTAACCATAACTGCACTCTTTCAATGGGTGGCTATTTCATTCAGAAGTCTGGCAGAGATGCGCAGTTCATCCTTAGCCATTTCCAAACTGAACCCAGCGGGCTGCAGAAGGCAGAGTCATCTGTTTGTTCAGTCATGCTCAATGTAAACAATTCCATAGCATAAAAGATGCAATGGGAATCTAAGCACATCCTAGTGTGTACAGTACACACGCACATCCACACACACGCACAGCTTTATCTGTGGCACAAACAAAATGCCACACACATGGAGAGAAAAAAAAAAATAATGCTACAGTTGGGCCAGAGACTGAATTCCAGCAAATTGATTATTAACCCAGATAGTCATTGAGACATTACCATTTTCTGACATTTGTGCAAGAGGCAAGGTGAATGCATACATATTAAAATGTTCACATTTAATGGGAAGGACCACGCTTAATGGCAGTCTAAAATGGAACCCATTTTTCAAGTATTTGCTTACTGACTTTTTTCCCAATAACTTCCTTTTTCAGCTATTTAGAACAGTAAAGTAGCCCCCACCCCATTGTGCTACATGTCTCCTTAGCTCCAAACAAAAGAAATGTAATGACCAGCACTTTCCTTTGTTTTTGTTTTGTTTTGTGTTTGTTTGCTCTTAGCAAGTACATGAAGTCTTGCTAAAGGTACCTGTGGCAAGACACAGATGTTGCTGAAGTAAAGACAGTTTCTTTGGCTGCTTTGTTCTCCTTAACAACAAGCAAGTCTCTGTCTTACGTGTCTACCACAACATCACCTCACAACCTGTACAGGTCAATCCCACGCTTGTTTTTAGCACAGACACGTCTCTAGTAGCTGTATTTGTTCAGTGGTCTGACTGAAGTTGTCTGAGGAACGAATGAGGGTTTTGGTGGGACGTCAGGTTTTAAGGAGGATGTCCTCTTTATTCCTGTACGAGGAAGGGTGCCGTTGCTTGTGTAGCTGCTTTGCCTGGACAAGGAAGGCTGGAGGTGAACACTGACAGGCGTCCCTTGCATGTAGTCCATCTTTGTGCCTGTCGTGGGAGGCATGTACCCCCCACGATTAATACTAGGCTGTCTGGATAGCAAAACACCATTTGGTGAGTTTAAGTTTTTAGGAAGGGCAGATATTGAATGCCTTTGTGAAGAATTTTTGTGATAACCTCTTTGCCTTTCCAAAGAGGTCATTGGAACGGCAGGAGTGGTGGGAACGTCCACTCTTTTTGTGGGGCTGTTTCTTGGAAGAGTTGATGGAGGAGAGTATAAAGATGCCTCCCTGTTGGGAACCTTAGGCGGGATCTCTGACATATTTCCCATCGGATCCAGCATTAAAGTCTGGTGGGTCACTTGAATATCTCCCATAATTGCTTTGGGATTACTAGTAGTTTCATTTAAGTGTTTCAGAAAATCATTCAGAGTGTTTCTGGAGTCAACAGATCTCCTGTGGTCTCTTTTGCTGGACGGTTTTGTAAGTGGATGATCAATATGTTGCATCTTTTTGTCTGCCTTGTGCGCATTAGAATTTGAGAAAGAAGTGTTGTAATCGTGGGTAGCGTTGGGAAGGACGATGGCACTAGGAATGTGTCCGTGGCTTAGGGGAGAGTGGGGTGGAGGACTGGAAGGGAAAAACTGAGGGCTTTTCAATGGGGTTTCCTTCCGCGAAGCGTTGAGGTTAGTGTGCGCTTTGTCCGACTGACTCTTCATAGCCTGCAGAGTCTTCTGTTGAAGAACTGGTGTAGATTCAGGAGTTGGCAGTGCAGCCAGTTCGGGAGGCTGGCCCCTGTGGTCCATCATCATGGACTTAGTGTCGCCATTTGGTGGCAGCTCCTTTCGGCTGGTCAGCAGGTTTGTGTAGAGCTTGGGCGAATCGATGTTCTGCTGGTACTCCTTGACGGGACTGTCAAACAGCCCGTTCAGCTTGGCGAAGCTGCCGCTGGAGTCCGTGCAGGACTGCGCCGACTCCGCGTCCTTGTGGATCTTTCTGGACTTGCGCACAAACATATCCCGGTAACAGTACACAGCCACGCCCGCAATAAAGGCTCCCAGCACAAAGGCGGCAAAGACACAAGTGATTAGGACATTCATGTGCACCATTTGGTTGGACTCTCCTGATTGCACTTCCCACCTCACACCTGCAAAAGATGTGCAGTACAGGATAAATCTACAAGCACTCCAGACCCACACACTTCAGAAGAATGCAGCCTCCCTTGGGGAAGTGTCTGCTAAGTGTCTACGTGTGCACTGTGTCTAGGCTAGCTGGATCCTGCAATCCACAGTACCAGTGAAGGCAAAGGGCGTTATAAGTAACGACGACTGTGAGTAGTGATCAGACTAACTGAAGCCTGTCCCTTTTCTTTGATAATGAGGAATGCTTGTTGAAGCATCTTGCCTCATACTGCGTTTGGTTTAGCCTGTCCCCAGATTTCCTTTAAGGCTCAAAAACAGGGGCCTGTATGTTATTAACATTAATGATTTCTGCTGGAAAATTGAGGTTAGAAGGTGCTGCTGGGCTAGACAGCAATTAATAACTCATGGATGGATTTCTCTCTCAATTTTCTGCCCAACTCATAAATCAGTATCAAAAGAGAGACAGGATTATGCAAATGTTGTGTGAAACTGCATAATGCACACACTGCATTGTTGTAACCACGTGAATGTAACGCAATGCAAAACTTGCAAACGAATGCATCCAAAGGTTGCTGGCCCTGCAGTGGCACACCCTGCATTATGTAAGTGTACTGATTATATCATCTTATTAGAGCACTAATTTTTCTTTTTTTTTCTTTTTTTTTAAGTTTGTAATGAACACCAATATTGACACAACATTAAAAACAACTCCAACAACTTGCAAGGTTAAGTTATGAGAGAATGTTAAAATTTAGAAAACTTTTAGCTTAAAACAAGAATTTGACTGTGGGATTAGTTCTTCATTTGTGTATTAAGAAGCTCCCTTTGTTCTGTTGAGATTTTTTTAAAGCAACCACAGACATTTTGCAGCTAAGACAATGTTAGTTTTTAATGAAAGTAATTCTGTTAACTATCCCAAGGGATGTTAAAATTAAAAAGCAGAGGGAAGGAATCAATTCACTTTTGTTAGAGGCAAGGCCTTTGAACATTGTTAATGTTCAGGGTTATAGGTTTTAATGGCACTGTGCAGAAGAAGGAAGAAAACATGAGTGAAGTTCACTAATGGCTACCACACAAAATGTAACTCAGAACCATGAGCAAATGATAACAAAATCTTAAAGCAAAATGGAAAATAACTGCAACAAATAAAAATGACAAATGCACTGCCATAATGGCTGATAGGAAACCTGATAATGTTCTGGTGAATGGTAATAAAACACAAATGGATTTTTGGTTGGTGAGATTTTTCAGTAAATACAGAAATGTGCAAACATGTCTGTCACCTGGCTATTCTGTGTACCGAGGAAGACCTAAGGTTTGGTTATGGGACTGGAAGCTTCTTGGTTCTTCTGTTGACTGCAATAGTCCTACTGAATTAAAGTCTTTGTTGCCATGAAACCTAATCAAAGGGTCACTTAGCTGAAAGAAAGACTACAGAAAGAATTGCATGCAGAAGGGTTCTTTTGCGTTTGGCTTAAAATCTGTGTGCCTGTCTCTCTATGCACTGAGTTCACCTGTAAACAGATGCTCATATCCAGAGAATAAAAATTCAGCACATCTTTACTCAGATCTGACCCACAATCTTCAAAAACATGCTGCAGGTATTTCTGGGACATGTCTCATTTAATGAATGGATCTGTCATGGAGCTGCACTTTGTTTTCTGTTGTCCCCTGTCACTCCAAAATCCTCACCCCTAAACCAAACAACAAAAACAAAACTTGAAGCTGTGGTATGCAAACTTTCATGTGAATTAAGTCCTACCATAGCAAGACTGGTTTTTAAACAACTACCAGAGGTGTAGATAAGTCTAGAATGTATTTTTTCCTAATGGATCCAAAACTCAGAACTCCCACCGATTTTAATGGGAGCTCTGGAGCACCTCAGGAATAAAAGGCTGAGCTTATTATCTGTGTTTCCCATTATAAGCTCTAAGCAGCACTTTGTACACTGGATAAGTAGGTATGAAAAACATGATTGCACTGTCTGCATATTCACAGGAAATGGGTGTAAAATACAGCCTAACAATCATGGCTGTTACATTTAAGCCTTAGACAATGCTGAGACTATCAGGTTTCCATTCAGCTGCACTGTATTCCCTGGTAAGGCCTTACCCTTTGGGACACCTGATAATGGATCAGAATAATCAGAAGTGTTTGGGTCATCTTGAACTACAAATTTCCGAGAGCCAGTCACTTTAGGTTTCCAGGAACCAATCACTTTAGGTGATATAACTGGGATACTTGCCATTGTGGTAATGGAAGCTGAGGAGAACTCCATGTCTGTGGTGGCAAACAGATTTTTATTAATGTGTATTACAGTCAGCCTTTCCTCACTGTTTCATGGCACATCTAAGCTACAGCCGGAGACAGCATTTAAATGGGAGTTACATCTCAGAGCCAAATGCGACACCCAGCACTCTGCACACTACAGAGGGCTGATTCAAATCAACTGGTTCAAAACATCATGTACAGAAAAAATACAGTGAAACATTGACAGTTGCTAGCCAGAAAGCCAGAGAAGTCAAACATGAAAGCAGTGCAAAAGTTAAAGTAAGCAACTGGTGGCATTCAAAAGCACAACTTATTCTAGTTAATTGTGATATTCTTCACTGGAGACAACACACTTGGCTGCCTCTTGAAAAAAAAAAAAAAGTTACTTGGAAAGATACACACTCATGACAGGTTATGCCTGAGAAACCAGATCAGCTCCATTAGTGCTATTATGATATACCAGGAACTGCTGAGTGAGCCATTTCTGCAGGTGGGGATGAAAGCAATGTTTTTAACCCCTATTTTGTAATGGCTCCTAAGGAACAATGTTGTAGAGATTCTGGCACCTCTGTAGGACATTTGCTGAACAGAACCACCACAGCCTATGTGAAAATACATACAAGGAGGCAAACTGCATCTACAATCCAAAGCCTACTTTGCACACTCAAGCATTTTACGTTAACTGTCCAAGTAGGTTTAGGCATGAATGTCTGTGGCTCGAGAGCTGACTGAGAAGTGTACTTCAACAGCAAGATCATTCAGGAATTGAGAATAAGGCTCAGTTGTTATCTGTGTCCTCACACATTGCTTTGAAAACTCAGTTGGGTAAATTAAATGCTCCTGCAAGCCAGGTAGTGTGCCCATGTAACAGTTCTGTTTTGCTTTCCTAAGGAAGTCTAACTTACGTTATGGGTAAATATATCTGGAAAACATCTGTCTTAAACGTTACTTCTCACCGAGTTCCAGAACCTCAAATATCAGAAGGCAAAACACCAAATAACATTCTAGTTGCCCTCTTACAAATTTTACATACACATCGATTATACTTTATCAGTCAGAAACGTGCCCCAGGTTTGAAAGCAGAGACCCAAGTTCCAGGAGCAAAGACTGGATAATAAAGGCTCAGTCTTGCTTCTGTTGAAGCCAACAGAGGTTCTGCTTTCATGTCCAGCACAAGAGCACTGGAACCCTGACCACCAGGGGCTGACGGTGAGAATGCTATTAGAAAAGCCACTGAAGGAGAAAAGGATGTGAAAATTCATGTGACAACAATTCATGACGTATTGGCTAAGGCACCTTTGTCTACACAAGTCCTCATTCAGCTACACAGTTTGTGATGTTAAATTTTTTCCATTAGCATAATCTACTTAAAACATTTAAAAAATATAGAAATACACATTTTAGAAAATGTGTATTTGTGCAAAAAGCTTGCTGGGAGAAAAGGAAGGAGGAAAGGAGAGGGAAGGAGGAAGATGATGAAATTCTGCCATTCATCTACTAGAGATGACCAATAGGGGCACTCACAAATGCATGAGTGGGGATAAAGAGTAAAGCTTAGTGGACTTTCGTGCAGTGAAGATGTCATCTATGTTAATCAGGTTCTTTAATAAAAGATGTCTCAATAAATAATGAGCAGTTAACATGCGGCTACACAGGGTGAAGTGCTGAGTGAGAAGAGTCTGACTATCTTTACCATCAGTGGGAACATGAGTAAAAGCACAAAAATGGAGGACTGCCAACTGTGCAAAAGGAAGGAAAAAAGGGCTGAAAATGCTGAACTGAAGGAAAGTAAAGGTCATTAATTCAAAAAATTAAAAAAAACTAACCAGATGTTGGGTCGCCAAATATTTTGTAATCTGGTGTGGCTGTAGTAGGCAAAATTTCTAAAAGAATTAAAGGAACAAGTAATCAGTAAAAAGTAACCAAAAGAAAGCAAAAAGATCTCAAACCTGAGTAATGGAAAATAAAAACTAAAATATTACTGGTTACAAAAAATAAGTTCTTCAGTACTTTGCTGTAGACCCCAAATAGTTGTAAACTGGCGAAGGAAAGACAAAACTCTGCCACCCAGGATCAAAAGCTCAGCTTTGTGAACATTCACAGTAACACCAGGTGATGTGTTCATCATGTTACTGAAAAGCTCATTGCAAATTTAACATCCACAGTGAGGTGTGGCCACAGACTACTGCTGGGACATTCCAAATGAGCAGCAGTGACTATGCCTTACCATGGCAGTCCCCAAGCTGTGCTGTGTTGCCATATTCCACGTCCTGCACATATCCTCCGGTGCTGTGGTTGTATGAAACAAACAGAGAGAACCTGCAATTAACAGTATTAGCAGGGAAACAAATGGTGATTTCCACTTGTTTTTGGGAAGCAGCAAATGGAAACATGTATGAGAGCTTGTGTATGGCCCAGACAATTGTCTTACAAAATGCACACATTAGTTATAGCTGGGCTTTAGAACCCTATACATGTGCTCATGCCAAGAAATTGGGAAAAAACCCAACCATACAAAAATCCCTATTTTTTCAGCGGCTTCATCATGTCTTCTGCATGAGGCATGCTCTTGGCTGTAGATAAAACCATCCAATTATACTAGTTCAAGTTGGCACTGGCCTGCTACAAAAGCTTCTTTTTGAGATACAGCTGCTCATACACTGTACATTACAGACCTGATCTGTGCAAAATGCCCTCGGTCAGCAGATAGATCACCCAAGCTCCAGTACCCAGGCAAAATCTCCCTCTTTCCACTGTGAATCCTGCGCTGTCATGTTTGCAATTGACTGTACCTGGCCATGAGCACGCCTGGGAGGGGATACTCTCTACTGTCCTCTCTGAGCTGCTCGGATTTGCAGGCAGCAATTTCTTGCCTTCCTGCTTCCAACTGCTCTTCCTACAGGCCTTGTCCTTCCATGCACACATAGAACTCCCACTGAAAGCAAGTCTTCACTTAGAGATTACAGAGTTACGTCACACTTTGGTACTCTGTTCTCTTACATCTACAGTACATGCAAAAAGCACCTTAAAAACATAGAGATTTATTATCTGAGTGCAAGGGAACCAGCACAGGACATGAGCTTATGTGGTCTATAAAGCATACGCAGAGATGCTGGGCCACTTGGAAAAGGAGTACTTACAGCATGCCTGGTGTCACTCTTCCACATGTCTCATGGTCTAACCAGCCACAGTATGGGTCCCGCGAAGCAATACATGTCCTTGCAAAAGAGAAAAAAAAAAAAAGAAAAATCATGCATTTTTTACTTCCTTCCCAAGAGATATTGGTGCTTTTCCTTTACAGGGGAGGCTGAGGAATGGAGCCGTACTTTTTGCAAGACCCATGGCGCTCACACCGACTCAGAGGAATTCTGATGACACAGCTGGAGAATGCCACAAACAGAGCATGGTGGTCTCTATCCAGCTGCAGGGAAATGACTCTTCTGTCCTCCTCGCTCTCAGAGTTACACCTGTTCAGCAAATGGGAGGCCATTATTGTAGTAACCACAGTACTTTGTGCACCACTTAGACTGTAAACATTTTATTTATTGTCTTCAGTACAGATAGATACTGAAGAGATCTTTGCTTATAGAAATGTAACTTACTAGTCTTTGCTGAGTGATTCTAAAGGAACCTACGGGTTATCAAATGCCAGCTTTTGGCTCTTATTTACAGTTAGGTGACAAGTTTGCTGAACTACGTAGGAAAAACATCCATTTTCTTTGTTCTCTCAGCAGGCATAAATATCTCAACAGAGCAGAACACGAGTCCTGTATTGGATGTCTGTAGAGTCTAATTGGAACACTTGCATTCCCCAATTCTTTGCACCAGAATAAACAATTTTTAAATGATTAGACGTAGTTTACACGTTATTGGTCACTCTTAGGAAACCCTCAAGATAAGCTCCCATCATTTCTTTTTAACAGCAGCAGAGAGTTCTGGCGTTTTATATTCAGGAAAAAAAGTGTATCTATTTGCAGAGGAATTGGAGTGTATCACTGACGTCACAGGAGTGGAATTCAGTTGTTCACTCAACCCATGCAAAATGGCAAATGACCAAATATTTTCAGGTCATTCAACATGAAGAACACTGTGAAATAACAAACAAGTGGTGATGTTGGTGATAATGAGTTGGTTTTTGTTTACTGTAATGTTTTTTAGCTAGATACCATGGGCATGGGTGTTCTAGTAATACTTACTTTGCATGATTATATGCTTCAATTTCTTCCAGTAACACACTGTCATTCAAAGAAAAAGGCCTGGTCTTTGCCAAGATTTTAAGTACTACTCCCGCTTCAGAGCCAACAAATATGACTGTGTAGTTCTGGTAGGGTCCAGCAGCATGGTCTACAGCAATTGCTGTCAATCTGTATCTATCAAGACCAAAAGGCATATATCATTAACAGTGTATTTTCTTTTCTCCCTTTTCCCGTACATTACCTTTGAATGGTGTCGTACCTGACACGTGTTTTGGTGAACCAGGGCTCCTCAGTGACTGAGGGAACAGCTGAATCCATCAAAGGATGAGATTTGATGAAGGAGAGTGTTTCGTCTGGGAAGTCAATGGATGTTTTGTATGCCTCTGCTAGGCCATGTTTTGCACAGCAGCCAGGTCTGAAAGGAGAACAACATTGTTTTCCTCTTGGTATTTTAGTTAACAGAGAAGGCAGCTAACAAGCGTCCTTATGGATGAAGCATAAAGCTCTGCTTTGGTTTTGCACCTGACAAGACACTCTATAGAGTGCAGCTGATTTAAAGTAGCTCTTTACAAGGACAGTATTATGGCATCACAAATAAGAATCTTTTACCTTGGCTTTGGTACTTTGTCTTCAGGTACAGCTGTCCAAACGGAGTCGGGAGTCTTTTGTTCTTTAAATCTCCCTTTGAAGACTTTCTCAATGTCATCCATGCTGAAAGCACACACTGCTGAACCAGGGATGCTGTAAAATTAGACAAATAGTTGCAAGAACTCGGGCTACAATGTCACCAATCTCAGTGCAGAAAGAACTAGAGAACTACCTTTGATGTAAAGTTGCTCATCACTCACCTGTTAAGCTGTGTGGTGAATACACCGACAACTGTGGGGACTCCATTGATTTCTATTATGTCTGTGATAGACTGCAGAACATCAAAGTAGAAGAAGGAGTCCCCAGGAACCGAGCAGTTGAGCCGAGCTTTCAGAAAGGATGTCCAATGTTTCTCCAGGACTCGTTGGGACCCCCCCATGTCATTTTTACATATGCGTGCCACACGGGAATACACAGCCTGTGAAGGGCCAAAAAAAAAAAAAAAAAAAAGGGA
>VWYK01088980.1:60212-71700 GCA_013399775.1 Semnornis frantzii
CCCCTTTTTTTTTTTTTTTCCTCCTCCTAGATGAAAAATAGTGTAAAAAAGTAAAAAAAAATAATTTACTACAGCCTCAGGGATTATCTTCTGATGTACAATCAAAATCATTTGCGGTCCACTAACTGCAGCCAGAAAAAAATATAGTTCAAATTCTGAGCTTCATGAAGTTAAAAGGCATGCTGGCAGTGACACCACTTCAAGGAGACAAAGATTCACAGGTGAGTTCACTTGCTGATGGTAACTTCTACCACGTGGGAGAAGCTCAACTTCTTGAGCCAGCTGCTGAGAAAACAGCTTGTCAGGGAGGTGCTGGTGCAGGAGCTGCAGCTGCACATAGAAGAGAAAGTCAGATTGCTACTGAATTCCAGGTTGTCAAGCAGGTCAGTCTGCCCAGAAGTCAAAACATTTAGATGAAAACATATGAAGGTGGTACAGGCTACCTTCAGTGCTGCCCTAGACCTGTTGTAGAAACATGCATTGGCAACCATGGAGGCACCAGAATGCTCACTTCCAACAGCACCTTACCCCAGCTGGGCATGGAACAAAATAACCCTAGGACACTGGGGAAACCAGGCTAAAGTGTGCTTTGGTAATCAAAACATGACAACGCAGCACTTTTTCTATCATCCAAGTCAAAATATAAGATCAGCATGGCCCAGGGCTGGTGGCTTAAACTCTAGAAAGGGAACAAACAATTCTTTCTCCTCCCTGTGTTCTTTTGATCTTGGTCTCTTTTTCTGTCTCAAGGAGTGAAGCAGGTATAATAAAACATTTGCTTACAAGCCAGAAAAATGGTCCACATAGAATGCAATGTTTGCCTTAAAAAGTTGTATCAATATCTATTATATGAGAAGCAAGGGATTAGATTCCCATTTTAGGTCCTATCTGTACTTCAGTTTTCCAATGATGCAATTCTTTATAGTGTGATTAAGTCTTCCCCAAACCAGGGTACCACAGCCAGCATCAACACAAGTGTGATTTTTTTTTGCTATTTTTTTTTCCCCAAAGGGCATCCCACTATAAATGTGTTCCTTCTAATGAAGGCTGGCTCCACTAAGGTTCCTGAAGGCAATGCCTGACACAGGGTTTACTGTATATTTAAAGCTCAGAGATTGTCTGTGATGTGATAAATCCACATTGTGAAGTTTGGTGACAGATTGTTTCAGCTAATTATCAAATAACACAGAAAAACATTTCTGGTTATAACAAATGTAACTTAATTCTTGTCATCACTTAAAGGAACTTAGAGCATGGTAGAGTATGTAGGTAAAAAAAACCTGTCCTGTTTCTCCCCTATAAAACTACACATTTAAACCTGCACCACACAGACATCTTTACTTTCTACAACTTTAGAATTTGTAGCTCTAAAGAAAAAAACTAGGATCGTTGGAGCTGTGATATTAATTGAGTGTGAAAGTGCAAATAACAGGTCTGTTATTTTTAAGATAATACTTGACTTCTTTTAAGGATTCTGCATTAACACCTCTTGATCTGTGCCCAAGTAAAAAAAAGATAGTTTAATATTGAAGTGATGAAATCCTACCACTGAATATCGCAGCTTTCATCTTAATTGGTTTATGGCACTGCTAGTTACACTTCAGTTGTTTGCAGGCTTTTAACGTCACAGAAAGCGCACCCCTCTTGCTCCGGAGTGAGCTGACAGAACGCCTGCAAAATGGATAGGGTGACTTTTAATGATAGTGTTTAGTGGCTGATTAGATGCACTTTGAGGAATAAATTCTCCTGTGATCAAAAATTTACTTGAACACGAGGTTGTTTCAGCAGGAAAGGAAATAAAATGCTGAGCAAACAGTAAGTGATGACTTCAATTATGTTTATTTCAAGTTAATTTTTGAGAGTGAATGTTAACTACCTTCCCTTACTGCAGTGAATCAAAGTCCTCCAGCTAAACTCAACCTTTGATTTCAGCTGGCATCTACGGTCAAATCTGTTCTGTTTTACAAAGCTCCAGCAGAACATGCTCCCCTTGAATGCTTGCCAGGGTTGAGCTGTCGGTGATAAAAGTGCAAAGCACCTTAACTTAAGCAGTGCTCTGGATTCACTATTTTAGCAGGGCTGCATTTTATTAATTCAAACTGCTCATGCCCAGCTGAGACTGCCCTAGGAACTGTTGAATATATTAGTGAAAGTGTCCAAGGACTGGCACAGAGAAGGTCCGAAACACCGATGTTCAGGCTTTGTTCTATACTGTCATCACTGATCTCCATTCATTCCTGGCCAAGGGCTGCACTGATAGCATGAGCCCTAACCTCAGCCCAAGGAAAGCAATGCCACCCTGCTGGGCGAAGATGGGGATACTTGGGAGAGCTCCTGAGTGCCTCTGGCTCAAGGCCGTATTAGGGGCGTCCTTCCAAGAGTGAATTTTTCATCTGAAATACATTTATCCTGATAACTAGAGAGCACTGTTAAGGTACAATGGTGACGAGATCCGATTACTTACACTAACTAGTATATGTACGATGTAGGTTTGGAAACAACTGAACTGCCCCCTCAGCCCCATGCTGCAGCTTAAAACCGAGACCAAAGCGTTACCTTTTCCTCTTTCTTGGAGGGTTGGCTACAAATATCAGTGAGCACCACAAGTGAAGCAACTTAAGCGTTCTTCCTGCAAGCCTACAGTACGTGATTTACATAGCAAAACTGCCACTCATTTCAGCATGATTAGGCATCATCTGATAAGGCATCTTTGGGACAGGTAGAAACCAGTATTTGCAGGTGAGGACATAATGAAGGTCTCAGGCACAACTTGCACAAGCCCGGCTGACGCCACGGCCTTCGGGAAGCTGCTGGCAGCACCTCTGGGTCTCCTGTCTGCAAGCCCTGCCATCTCCCAGCAGTAGAAAAAGCAGCCTTCCCCATAAGCAGTGCTTCAGCCCTGATTCCCGTGATAAGTGCTGCCTGGTTTTGACCTGGCTAGTGCCCAGGAGGTCAGAGTTTGCCTACAGGATGAAGTGAACAGGATGTTTTGAAATGGGAAGGAGGTTTGGGGGAAAGTGTATGTCCCAACAAGCAAGACAGCTGAAGAAAACAACAGGATTTACACTGTGGAGAGGGCACATCTGCCGTTCAACAGGCTGCGCCCCAGACAACGTTGCTGTCAACCTCACTCCAGAAAGCATTGCTTCTTCCCACCCACTGCTCTCCTCTGCTATAAACATCCCTCCAGCATCTCAGCGCCGTGCCTTGCTGGAGCGTGGGGCTTGCTGGCTTGAGTTGCTGCTGCCGGGGAAAAGGCTGCTGCATACCACAGCTCTTACTTCAAAGAGAAAGTAAATGGCCGCTAGAAAACGCGAAGGGAGAACAGAAGAGGACTATCAACTGGCAAGAAACACAACAGAGCATCTTATGCACTGTGCTAGTATGGTCAGTATGCCACTCTCGGAGCTGGAATGGTCAGCCAGCCTTGCCTACGGGAATGCTGCTTATAGCGACCCGGGACCAATATGTTTTTAACTAGTCTTGGGTTTTTCTGCATGGACAAATCTGATAGCTGGCCACCCAGTTACTCTTTGTATATGCAAAGCATGTGCTCTGCCACTTTCCTGGGCACAATCAGTTACACATACAAAATGCAGGCATGGAAAACCTGGAGGAAGCCTGAGCTCCAAGTTAACGATTATTATTATAATCTCGTTAAGCATTAAAGATTAACTACACTGATGAAAGGATGAGTTATAAAATGTCACTCCCAAGCTGGAAGGTAAATTGCGACTTTTGCAGGTTTGTTTTTGTTTTGTTTTGTTTTTCCCCCCTACTTCTCGAAGGCTACTCAGCATTTGAAGTAATTGTTTAAAAGGCTGCTTTTATTCACCATAATACCAAAACATAGATGCTTGCCACGTGACTGCTCGTATTTTCATGTGAGATGTCGTGCAGAAACACATGGAAATCTGGTGAAGGCAAACCAATTTTAGAACATGTTCCGAGCAATTGTTTTGCAGCACTGCCCTACAGTATGAAGTCTCTTACATTTCTTAAATTGCCTAATCAAATGCAGACTCTGTTCCAGTCACGCTAAATTTTCACATAATGGCAGAAAAACACTTCTTCCTAGCCTAGCACTGAACAGTTGGATCACATTATTACATTCACTGCTTTTGTAGTCTTTGTAGCATGTATTTGCAAATGTATGTATATACATATTGACCTGGATTGGGGGGGGGGGGGGGAACAGGCAGGGGTGCTCATGCTGTGAGACCCTAGTGACAGCCAGAGGGGCAGAGATACATCTTAAGAGCCTGTGCTAAGGTCTCCTGGGAGGATTCAGCTTATCAAGAACACAGAGGGGTAATGCTAAAATATTTATTTGTATTCACTTAAAAATCAGATATATTACTGCAGGATTGAATCCAGCTGATTTCTTGCCCTACAACTTGATGAAGTTACTAAACCGATATAAATGAAGGTAGGTAAAATGATACACATCCTGTTGCCAGCTTGAGGTTGGAGGCAGGATTGGTGCAATGTGCAGCCATGGCTATCCTGCCCTGGCTACCAAGCATGGGCATGTCTCTGTGCTGCATCACATCAGTTTGGGGAATTCTCTGCATCATAGAACATCTTCCCAACAGCCCACACACTCAGCAGTTGTTTGGGACAGGACACAGCTGTACTAAGCACCAGCTCTGCCTATCCTCTCTTACTTGTGCTACATCACCCTGTGACGACTACCTCGAAGGCAGGCAAACATTTCATGATTTTGACTAGTGAGCCACAGAACAGTCATGGATAACACCTTTAAAAGTAAATAAAGAGATTCTAATCAGTAACACATGGACTGCAAGTGCTTGAATGAGGGTCACAAGCAAATCTGTGGCAAATTATGAGACTCAGAGCTTCAAAGCTTCACACTATGGCCTGTCCCATTCTCTCCTCCATATCGCCCCCTGAGCTCCCCTATACAACAGCAATGCTTCCCTAAATCCTTGCCTTATCACTAGCAATATTGGGCCAGTGTAAGAATGCAAATAATCATTATCTGGCCCACACACTATATAGGTCTGCAGGTCTATTTTTCTTCTGCAGCTGCACCAAATGCATTTAGGTTTGTGTTGGCACAGTTTGCCATGTAAGGCCACTGTTCAATCACAAGTGGTGCTTGTTAAGTCTTTGGCAAGGATGAAAACCTGATGCTTTAGGGGGAGGAAAAGCTATAATCTACTCACAATAAAGCCTGTACAGTGCTATATATATATATATACACAAAATCCATACCCTTACAGTGAATCAGATTAATCCCCAAAGCATGAGATTTGATTATTTCTGAGGTTATCATTAAGGAAAACCCCTACATAATGCTAAAAATAGCCACACAGCATTTGCTTTATGAAGAAAATATGATTTACTGATCAAAGCCAATTTACTGGCTTTTTAGTGTTAATCTTTGATAAACATGTGCTGGGTTAAAGAAACTGTCATGGAGAGCAGAAGTTTGCAAATTGAAAGAAACCATTCAACTCTGCAAGATTATAAAGGGGGGGGGGGGGGGAAGGCAAAAACCCCTTTTATGAGACACCTGGGGACATTGTTCACATGCTGTTGACAGCTTTCACACCACTGCTTTTCCTCCCTTGTCCTTACCCTCCTCTTCAGCACTTGTCTCCAGGTGGCAATACACAAAAGAGCTATATTTGCAAGGGGTGCCAATGCTGGCCCTTGGACAACTGCTGAAAGCCAGAAGGCCCTCTCCTGCCTTTCATATTGGTTGGCTTAAACTGTTTTCCCAGGGCGCTGAGCCTCCCTGACCCACCAGGCAGTACCCTGGTATTTAACACCTGGGTGCCGCACCACTCCAGGAGCAAGCAAGCTGCTTACAACCCTTCCTTGTTTTTAAATACCATTACACTGACGGGCAGAGTCACAGCTCCCTAACACTGGGCTATATTCAAACACGATTTTAATAGGATAGCCTTAACTACACACTGAGGTGGCTTTTGTAAGTTAAATACACATTTTTCTCCTCTGTAGTCTCCCGAAACTGGTGGCATAGCCCAACGGGACACGTGTTTACACAACATAGGAAAGGGGTACCCAAATGGAGGAATAAATGAACAAGGGCTTTAAATAAAAGTGTGAGAATTTTCTTTTGACCTCAAAGTGCATCTGTCATGATAGACATACACAGAAATAGCAGCGACACTTTCTGTTGGTGCTGTAGCTGCTGCAGTGTCTGTCCTGCACTGGCACCCATAAACATGCCTGGGAAGCAAGACAGCAACACTTGAGGGAAATACCTTTTGCTTCATGCCAAAATAAAGCTCTGAGGAAGGTCCTACCCAATGGAGGTGTGAGCTGGTATTTTACTGCTGCTTGGGAAAGCAGAGACCCAGCTGTCATGACCATTTGGCATAAGAAAGATGAACTATGTGGCTCACGTTAAGAAAAGCCTATTACTGCAGTAATAGCTGTGCTGAGTGACCAACTGATCACCTCTCATCTCTTCTGAGATTTCACTCCCACCTCTGGTGGGCAGCCAGTCTGTGATGCCGATCCCCACTGCTCCCTCATTACGTTTCCAGACCTGTGTTTGCTTCCCATTGTTCCTCATGAACTTGAAGAGCCCCCCAGCTTCCCATTGTCCTTCATGAACTTAAAGAACCCCCGGACACACATCTGCAAATTAACTCCTCATTCTCATCCCAAACCCTCTTCAAAGCTCTTCCTTGCCTCTGACATCTACAAGCACTCTGCCCCCTTTCCCCAACACACGCAGCTCAGCTATGCTTAGGCAGCTTGTATGCTAACACAGCTACTGATTATGCAGACCAACATAGGTCTCCTGCTTCTGAGGCCACTACCTGACTGTACCCATCTGCCGCCTCTTCTCTTAAACCATCCTCTGTTTGGAACAGGACCCATCCTTTTTATTCTGTGTTTATCCAGACCCCATCGAGTTAGAAATCTCAGCTGCAATTTGGCTCTTAGATGCAATAGTTAAAAAAAAACAAACCAAAAAACCAGCAACAACAAATCTTTTTGCAAGAAGAGTATCTGTGTGCAAATACGACCTCTGTAATGTTACCAAGGTCAGGCAGACCAAGGCCAATCTGCTGTGTGTGAGAATATAAATCAAAGCTGTCCAGAGACTGATTTCATTTACAAGGTTTGTAACCATTCTGGACAGAACAAATGTCACTTGCTTGCTTGAGCTCCTTGCTCCTCCTCTTCCACAGCCAATTCTCTGCTCCTCCACTTCCACCCAGTCCCTCCCCACCTGGTAACACTTCTTGACCTCCTTTGCTCTTGAAAGCAAGAGTTCTCTTCTAGCAAGAAAGCTGTGGCTCTCACAGGACAGACAGCCGTGCTAGGCCATTTATTAAAATTATGCAAAAATCTCAAGTAAAATTAGCACAGAGCCACAAGTACATTCTCCTGCTGGTTACCTGCCATTCACAGCACACATCAGAATTAAACAGTAAATCCTATAATGACTTCTTTCCTATTGCATTCATAGATCTGCAAAACAAACTAAGGAAAGCATCTGTAGCAAGTATTAGAGTCTGGGCACAGATCCTGTGAAATCACATGGTTTCCGTTGTGGAACTAAAAAGGCTTCTATAAGAATGTGTGAAATACACAGTCGAAATTCTCCACTTCTTTCTGTGCTCTTTGGCAGTTGGCGTGGCTAAGATAAAGTGGCGGGTTCTGTTTCTGTAGCTGGTGGCTTTCAGAGCACTCCCCCATCTGCAAATCCAAAGAGTACAGGATTTAGCTCTTTGCAAGCTCTCTCAAGTATGGAGTTAATATA
This sequence comes from Semnornis frantzii, assembly GCA_013399775.1. Taxonomy (NCBI): domain Eukaryota; kingdom Metazoa; phylum Chordata; class Aves; order Piciformes; family Ramphastidae; genus Semnornis; species Semnornis frantzii. Next base: position 67,984 of record VWYK01088980.1, read on the forward strand.
ACCCTGCTCCAGACAACAGGTTGCAATCTCTAGACAGAGCCTTGAAAAGAGAGTCCAGCCGTTGCCTTGCTCCTCACAGCCATTTTGTGGTTCTCCTGCAGGTGTTCCCACTGAGGTGCAGCAGGGCTGGACAGGGGTGCCAAAAGCAAAGAAACTTCACGTTCCGGATGTTAACTTTAGTTACCATATCCAGACAATGCTGCCAGTGGTGTGGAAGAAAAAATTGCTGTAGCCAGCTGTGCTGTTCACAGTCGGATGGTTTCTGTGTAGCTCCAAATGGTTATGGAGCCAGTAGCCTGTTGTGGCCAAGGACAGGATGATGGATGGTCTACACACACTACCCAAGCAGAAAGAATGGCAGAAGTTCACTTCAGGGTTGTTAAAATGCTAATCTGGGTTAGTTAACAAAGGCTGAATGGAACAGAAAAGTTAGGGAAATGAAGACTACTCATATGTTATATATGTGCACTGCAGAATTGATCCCCGTGATTAACGCAAACATTTGTCATTGGAAGGGGGACAACTCAACGGTTTTCCCATTTGAATAAACTGAATCAACTTCTGATATTAGCTGTACTGTAATTACTGTCAAGCTGCGACAAGGGAAAGTGGGCTACAGCAAACACCACAGAGAGTTCCGGAAAACAGCAACGGAAGGGCAGTAACACGATTTTCACCACACACCTCTTCTATGTGACATGGGAACAAATCAGAACCCACTTTCTTTTGAACTTGAGGCTGGCAGCTATTCACAGAAGAAGTAACAACTTAATAAAATGGCTTAGATGGATTTTAACGGTAACTGCAGGGCTTATCTGATGCGTAAGAAAAGAGATCATCTGTTCTAGCAGCAGTTTTGACGAAAGCAACATTTGAACTGTTTTAATTACATACAGAGCTGCTAAGACTGAAAATAACTTGCACTACCCAATTCAAGTAATATGCCTTCCATCTTTCTTTAATTACTCATGGAGCAAATTATTACTGTATCCAACAGAAAGACATCTGACTCTCTTTCGAACTGGAATTAAATCTATGTTTAACACACAAGTATGCAATCAACCATCTCTTCTGCTCAGTACACAATGCAAATACACAAGTGTGCTCCTTGAAAAATATTAGGGACTGCAACAAGCAAGCTCAACATAAGCTTATAGGAGCACAGAAGCTGGTGATGTAATTGTTTTCCTTTGCCTTGCAAAGAAAGCCTAGAAGTGAAGCAGCTTGTCATGTCACTTGTATGACACTAGATGAAAAGTGACCATATTCACATATGATCACCACTTCAGATTGCCAATCTCTTGTTTTTCAAAAGAAGGCACAACCAAAGCATTTCAACATTTCTGTACTGGTGCTTTCCACCTAACTGGGCTTCACCTGATTTCAAGGGATGCTGAATCTCGTGTTAAGTGCACAAATGCTTTTAAAAGAATTTAAAGCCCATAGAAACCAAAAGCTGCGATCTGCTTGTAGCCAACTGTAGTAAGACCAGAAGATACACTATTAGAAATGCCTAATACACACTTTGAAGTGAGCTTCTATGATATACTTTTCCTTACCTTCACGTATCTCCTATGACTGGACTGATCGGATCAAAGATCAACACAGTCAGAATTAACTGCATATGTAATTAAGCATTCTATCTAAAAGTGTGCTCTTCGTAAGCCTACATCAAAGTTAAGGTGGTTCCAGGCTAAAGTATCTGCTCCAACAGTCGGCTAGATCAGTCACACAAAAGAGGCTGATGGTCCAGCTCAACGGGCATGAGAGGCTAGGGGAAAAAACCCGCAGCTGTACAGCTGGTTTGTGGAGCTTTGACAGGACCATCACTGTATTCCTGGCACACACGCCTGCATCACACAAAGCACGTTTAGAAAATGATGTTATCTTTGTTGCAACTCCACCCCAAACAGGTAGTGACAGACAGCAGGATACGAGGAAGGTAGCTGCTCTCTTTAGCTGAAGGTCCAGATGAAACTGGAAGCCAGTTAAAAGAAACTGACTTAGAGCCTTTGGGTTATACTTTTTTTTGGTTGTCCTTTTGAAAACAAATCTGAGACACAATCCAGAATGCTACTAAATCCTTACTACAAACTTTTTCTTCCTGCTTTTAAAACAACCAAGCCTTATATTAGTTAATATAAAAAAAAGTGTTAAAAGTTCATGAATACATAGAAAAGAAAATGAAGCACTTAGCTGGCAATTTGTATTTATCTAAGCCAGATGAAATGTTTATACTGTATCTGCCAAGATAACAAAATATGCCTGTCACTTACTGCATTAAACATGATTACATACAGCTTAATTTACTGAATAGTAACTGAAGTAGACTTTGGAGGTGCATAGAATTTTATAGTGTGAATAAAGCAGGAAAAACGTCTATTCTTTTCTGCCACAAAAGTGATTGCAAAGCTTTACAATGAGCTTCCTGTTGGACTCAGGAAAAGGAGAGAACCTCAGAAAATTCTCTGTGAAAGTGTTTGTATGTGAGAGGAGCAGACTAGCAGTAAAAGCCTCTAAGACAGTAGGAAGCTGTTCCTTCAAGTAGTATTTTAGTGAATTAGTCTTTCCTTAGCTTTGCATTCTGAGTTGTTAATAAACATTGTTATCTCAATAAAGCTGCATGCTTTTCCCAACAGGAAATAACCGGGAGAAAAAAAAGCCACACATTTGCAGAGCAATGAAAAGCATTTCGGAGGAAGTTTGCTGTAATTCCTGCACATTACGTGTGAAGCGTGTGTGTGTGTGTACATGGATAAGCTAAAATACCATCTGTACAGCAAGTGCCACATATGTGAGCACTGTGAGCCATCATTACTGCTGCTATGCTCAGAAGTAAATGTATTCCAAGCCACACGCACATATAAATACTTTACAGAGGGCTGATTTTTGCTCATATTACTCACAGGCCAACACCTGTAACAGACACAACCATCAACAGAAGTAAGAAACAACTCAAAGACCGGCAGAGAATCTATAATGTAAGGCTAGCTATATTCACGGTAACAAGTGAGATATCCACTGGAACTACAATATTTTCAATACGTCAACCGATAGCACGCTCAAACCCGTTTTTCAGCTCACAAGACAAAACACAGTGGCAATCATAAAGCCGGCAGAACAACCTCACAGCCCTTTAAATGACAGGCACAATATCCACCCAGAAATCTTCCTCTGGACCTTTCATTTCCATCCTGTGCTTCTAAATAATACAGAAGACTTTAAACCCCTTCTAATTACTCTCTGAAAGCAGCTGTATCGTTTTCTGCAGTGCTGTAAATCTCCCCGTCTCCCCCCTCGAAATAAACCCCCAAACCAACAACCTAAACTTTCTCGGCTCTACACCTGAGCAGAGCTTTGTTTTCAGTAGCAGGCAAGGAGGACGGAGTGGAGCTATCCCTGCCTCTGCGCGGGGATAATTCACAACCGGCTCTACTATTTGTTTCCATCCATAATTGATGGGGAGCTCGAAACACAGCTCCCTCTGCCTCCCAGCGCCCGGCTGCTGCCAGGGAGCCCGTAAATCACGCCTCGTCGGGCGCCGGCAGTGCCGAGCTCCCGGGACCGGGTAGGCTCAGTCCCCGACCCAGCGCCAACTCACCCTGAGCAACCCGGGGCGATTTCGCTGGGGACAAACCCAACAGCTCCGCTGCGGCTCCCCCCGCTCCGGCCGGCGCCGGCTTCCGCGGGGACCGCCCGCTCCGCTCGGCAGTGCCG
>VWYK01088984.1:0-10262 GCA_013399775.1 Semnornis frantzii
GAACTGCATACAGGACTCCAGACTATACATTCTGCCAAATTAGTTTTACCAACCGCATAACAGAATCTGTGTGTGTTAGTTGCAGGTAAGTTTGGGGAAATTGTCTTTATATAGTTAAACTATTTAATAATTTTTATATTGGCCTCATTTCAATTCACTTCTTACCCAGATTCAAACCCCTCTTTAACAGTCATCAAGGTAGGTAAAACCCAACTGGATTACAGGAAGGAGGAATATGAGTACAGTCTATGTTCTCTGCTTGATTCTGTACCAGAGAGTGTTAGAAAGAGCAGTATTAAATGTATTCTACACCTGGCCTAACTTTTCAGATTGGGCGTATGGATCTTCATACCCAATGCTATTTAGCTGTGGTCAGAACTTATTTACCTTCCCATGTCCTAATTTCTTTCGATCTTTAGCATCTTCATTTCTATAGCTTTAGCATGATGAATTGAATGGCTGGGATTTTCAGTACTTAAAGTACATCCTTTCCAAGAGAAAAAATGTTTTCCTGAAATCAGATGTATTTGGTTGTTTTGCTGTTACTTAAACTTGACATTTCATACAAGTAAAGAAGAGTCTGATTGGTGCTCCCATGTGTGTGTGCACTAAGGCAAACATCAATAGTGCTTTAAAGAAAGTGCAAGGAAATACCCAATGGGTTAATTAGGAACGTTCCATAGCAGGATTCAAATTAGGCTCAACGGGTCACAGAGAAATAGTTTTTATTTAACTAAAACCAGAATTGGGATTCAAATCTTGATTGTGAGTTTCGAGTAAGTTTTCAGGCTGCAAACCAGTGACGCACTCTGAATAATTTAGGAAGGTCACTGACTGTTCTGACTTGCCTTGAATTTCTTCTGCAGTCCTGCTGTCTGCTACACCAGGGCTAGTTTACAAACATTATTGGCATTTTGGCAGCCTAAGTTCCTTTTTTTTGCCTCCTTCTCCAGGATGTCTCATGCTTTTGTGAAGGTTTGGCACATGTCCACTGTCAGACAATCACAGATGTTACCCATTTATTTCCACGGCTGGTAATAAAATCCCTCAGTGTGATAACCTGCTTGTTTCTGAAGATCTAGCTGCACAAGTTGTATTGTTTCTAGCTCAGGATTGGAAATTTGATATCCTGTCTCTCCTTTGTTTTTACCTTCATTTCCTTATTTCCAAAAGATAGAGAATTTGTTAAGGGAATGCTTGATAAATGAAAAGTAGTCACCACTTCAATAAGCCTTCTGTGTATGCAAATTCTAAAATGCCAGCGTGTCATCTAGTGTAATTAAGTATATTATTTGTTTTAGTATAGATAAAGTTGTGTCAGCTCTCTTAGTTTTGTTGGGGATTTTTTGGTGTTTTTTGGTTGGTTATGTTGGGTTTTTTTGTTTGTTTTGGGTTTTTTTTGCTGGAGCTTAAACACTCATGAAATAAATCAACTTATGATGGAGCTCTGGCTCTATACATTCAGACAAGGACTGAATACTGCATAGAATTTTACTTAAAATGCATTCAGTTATTTTTCATCTGAAGAGGATAAAAGAACCAATTTATCATGATGTTTTTTTAGTTTCTCTAACAGAAAAAAAAATCTATTCCATTAAAAATAAAGTATTAGGATGTTATTTTTTTAGCAGCTATTAGTACATTTCAAAAGACTGAAGAAGTAAGTGGTTGTGACATTGTAGGTCACATAGTTATTCTACGTACACAGAAAATATTCTGTAACCTATTCCTAGTGTTTTCCTTTAAATATTTATCCTCTCTGAATGCCAAATTCAAACATTAGTCTGTTGCTGTTGCTTCAATGTGACAGCCTCAGCATCTGTAACCTCTAGCTGCATTTTCTTATTGTAAATCATGTCATTTAATCTTGAATAACTGAACAGTGAAGTCGGTGTTCTTCATTAGCATACAACAGATCTTGTGATGGCAATGATTTGTGCAGCAGTGGTGTCAGATGAGCTATTGAGGATCCCTGGTGAGATCCCATCAGAAAGAATTACTCTTATTTAAGACCATAATGCAACATCCACTCCTCTCACCTAAGATATATCTGTTCAAAAACATGAAGAATAGTCCTCGTGGTCCAAAAGTGTGATGCTTCCCTGCAGAGGGCTGGCTTCCTGCCTTCTTGCCTTTGATTACACAGTCTTAGGAAAACTGCCATAAAATGTGTTGAATTTCTTGGGGTTTGCTTTCAAAAGGTTTTGGAATAAGTAGCAAAGCCCACCTTTTCTGTTTGCCTTCTGCATGTGCATTACCCTCCTTTTAGAAGTCTATGCCTCCTTGTCAAGCAGGGCGTTTTGGAAGCAGGAGATAGTCTGTAGGGTGATGAGCAGGGATGGGTGGCTCCAACCTGATGGGCGCAGAGGAAGGGAAGAGTTGGCACACACCAGGGCTGCTCACAGAAGTTACTGCATCAATATTCCTGATGATGGAGGGAGAAGATTTCTACAGACTAGATGGGGCCAAGCAAAATGTTTTCTGGATCCAAGTCATGAAGGGAGATTGTCCCTACAAGGACACAGCTGACAGTGAAATTACTGCTTGTAAATGCTTTTAATCTCTCTTCTGGCTTGCTTTTCCTTTTTCATGCTGTAGTGTTTGGATATTCAGGAAGAATCATATTCAGATTTTTTTTTTTTTTAATAATATATTTTTCTGCTGACTTAATTTTCCTTCAGAATTCTTTTGTATGGCTTCAAACATTGCATGGGCTGCTAAGTATTTCTTCTGTGGCACTTGGCAAAGAGTGAAGAATCTAAGTTCATGGAAAAGAGTTGGAACAATGAAATACATTTTTGAGTGAATCTATTTCTTACCAAAACAAATGTACTGAGTTCTTCTTGCCCCTTCCATGAAATTCAGTCCCTCACCTTTCCTTTTCACAAAAAGACATCTCTTAGAGCCTTCATAATAAAGCATAGATCAATGCTGTTTTCAGAACAGTTAAACTTTCTCAGCTGTTGTGTCACTCAAGAAGTGCCATTCCAGATGTGGTTAAACAAAGGAGTCAAACACGCTACAGTGGATTAATCCTGAGCCAGTCTTTGGGGATTTGTTGAGTGATAGTGATAAAGAATTTAGCAAATCACTCTGGGATTTAGGACGCTAGTGGTTCTACATGTTGTTTTGAGCTGTTTTCCTTAATTGCTTTGTGCACTTGTGCTCCTTTTTCTTTTTTGAATCTTGTTATATTTATAAAGTAAAGCAGCAAACAGGCTGTATTAGTGTCTGATTAGCAGAAATAAATAACCATGTGTTTGTGAGCAGTCCTTTGGCTACTTGCCACAGCCAAATTATTGTGAATAACCAATGCTTCACAAGCTACCACATGGTCCCCGCTCTAAATGCTTCAGATTAATTTGATCACTTAGTGCATGGCTTTTGATAAAATAAAGTCATGTGGAAATTAAAAGGTATAGTAATGTTAATTTCTTATTGGTTTAATTACTGACTTCAGATCCCTAAGTCTTAATGTGGCTTGGGAGAATTCCTGGTTTGACTTTTATTTTAAATTGCTAAACATTTTCTCCATTTTTTTCAAACAGCAAAAATATTGACTATCATGTCAGTGGCTAAAGGTAAAGGTTAGTAGAAATAGCCATTAGAAGAGGGAGGGATAGGGAGAAATCAAGAAATAATTTACTTTTTTTTTTCTTTTAGATTCATCAAACTAGCATGACCAGAAAGTTAATAAAAAGGAGAAAGATTTGTTCCAGGATAACTTCATTATGATTTAGATTTGCTGTTAATCCAAGTATCATTGGAACTAGCCTGTTCCAGTGATGGAGCAATAATGTTATCTTCAATTGGAAGCCTAACTGACCCTCAGAGATTTAATTTTGTGGTGGATTTGGGGGCAGGAGTCATCTCCTAATAGTTAAGCAATTCAATAATTGAGAATAAAGAAAGTAAACCAACTTGTAAACTGAGTAGATACAATTTTAACTTTGGTTCTGGTTGGTGGAATGAACTGAAATCACATAGATCCATGGTTTATTTCTCCATGGAAGAAAATAGACCAGACCTTGAATGTACACAGAGAAGTATAGATTTGGGTTTGAAGGTCATAAAGTCCGCAAGCATGTGCAGATGACTCCATGGATTCCACAACATGATTTTACAGAGATGCTAATCGTTCACTTTCCTTCTTAAGAGCCTACTTTTTATACTTGCATTTAACAAGTCTGTATATCTGGTGTAACTCTTCAACTGCAATGGACCCTAAATATGAAAAACATAGAAATTATGTACATTACCTTCAGCTGCAATATTTACAAGCAGATATGATCTGTTTCATCCTGTCTTCCAACATCATTAATGCACAAAGCTTAGAATCAGCAGTAACAGCAGCAGGTTCTGCTGTATTCACCTATTCAACTTAGTCTGATTCTCAGCCCAGGTCTGTGCTCAGAGCTTGATCCCTAATTTGCACATGCAGTGTTCTTAAGGATGCCAGCACCATACTGCTTATGCCTGCAGAGCCATGGCCTAGGTATGGCTGTGTGGAGTAAATGGTCTCTTGCAACTTGCATTCACATATTTCTCCAGACTCTGGGAGGGAAAGAGAATTTCTGTTTTACAAATGGACAGAAAAGTGCAACATATTACATTGCTAAGGCCACATCTTAACAGATGTAAGAACTGAATCCAGATCTCCTTAGCCCTGTTCCTTCACCAAATGCTTTTGCCTTTCAGTAGCTTCCTACAGATGTGGACTGGCTTGACTATACACAGGCAGCAGTTTACAACCTCTGCATTTTAGATTGCTCTACCCTTAGCACTTATCAGCCATGTCTCTCAGCTCCCTAAATCATCATTCCCAAGGGTGTGCTCCATGATCTGCCTGAGGCAGTAATTGCACAAATTATGATAGCAGGATGTATCAGGGCAACAGGCAATAGCTGTAATCAGTGTATAACAAGGTACCAATACTTCCTATCTGCTGGGTGAGGATCAGTCTTCAGAGTGAAGGGGGTAGAGTTTTCTACCCAGATTTCATCTCAAGTGAGAGGCAAGAGCTACGCCTATGTGTCAGACCCACATTTTAAGTCCTAACTAGCGGAAACTCAGCACTCCAGTTTTTCCTGTCATTCTTTGACAAGTATTGTTTGGTGAAACAACTTTAGTTTTTCACCTGAATGCCAAGCTATTAATGATGAGATCTGCTACAGGAAGGTACCAGTTTTTTTAATGTACTCTTCTCTGATTAATAGTCAAGCTGCTGTTCCCATAGGAAGTGTTACTGCTTTCCTCCTCCTTTGACAGGTATGGAAGAGAGCAATGTGCATCTCTGTTCTCTCTCCACTTTGGGCTCTATTCTAACGTAGATCTCTGCTGATACTAGTTCAGTGGTGAGTCTCAAGAACGCAGCACATTGAGCATTTTGTTGTAGATGTCTGCTTTAGTACTACAAGTAGGGGTGTTTCATTTGTAGTAGAAAATAATTTTAAACCAGCTCGTTCAAAACATGTGGTTGAACAAATTCTAACGGTACTGCAAGCTCTGTAAACCCAGCTGTAGGTCTTTCACTGCTGGCTGGTTTACTGCCATCCCTATGACTTTTAAAATATCCTACAAAACAAATGCAGTTTCTCAGCTCACCCTCATGATTCTCCAGAAGCAGGTCATCAGTTGTGCTGTGCTGATAACCAGTGGGAGATGTCTTTGTGCCTTTGGTAGTGTTGATGAAGCCTGAGTCAGAAGATTTCTGTCCAGAGAAACTTTGGAAGCTGGCGTGATTTGGTTTTAAGTTGTTCCACAAAATGTTTCTTGAACATGGCTTTTTGCTGCCATTATGCTTTAAAACTGTCCAGTACAATGTTGACTATGGATGTGTATGTCACCCTGAAATATTGTCTGGAACATTGGTGGGATCAAACCTTCAGCAATTGCAGATATCAGAGCGGCTGTAGCTATTTACTGAGCACAGAAAATGACATAAAAATGAGACTTCTAGAATGCTGCCTAGCTTCATGCTGCTGTTATTAAATGAAAGTTCATTTTTACAGAGTGGTTTGTTCAATTTTTCTCCATATTAGAGGAGATCAATAAAATAATATGATATTTGACTAAAACTGACATCTGTACTTGTACAGTAATGTTTGCTTTTCTGAGCAAACCAGCTTTTCCAGAAAGACTTTGATCCTCTTCTTGTATCCACAGACTTTGAGGAGTCAGTGCCTCTGAGGTACTTCAAAGTATAACCTGGTGACATTATGGTTTAATAAATATATAGCTTTCCACTTTCACTGCCACTGACAGAATACTCTTTTCAGATTTCCTTTACCTAACTTTTAGTATGCCTTTCAGCACTGAACTGGCCTGTAGCTGCTCCCATAACAAGAAAATTTGTTCTCCTAATTCTAGCCACACTGTCTCTCAGGCATCAATTCATCACTTAAATTTGTCGTAAGTGCATTAAATAGAACACTGAAATTGTTCTTGTCAAATAATCTCCAAGAAGTATAGAGTATGACTCTGCTACATCCTTGGATTCTGCTCTGACATTTTACACTGTCAAAATAAAGCAGACGTTACCCTCCTCCCCAGTAAAAATTCTTTAAGCCATTAAATTACATTATCATTTATACATATTTTTATCTGCTGTATTTGCATGGCTATAGTTATGGATCTGTCAGTATTTTCACTATAAACTCCTATTTCCAGGGATTTAGACAGTAACTCTGCCTTAATAATTCGCTCCAGGCTAGAGCTTAAAATGCAAAATCTCAGACTGAGAATAGCTACCTTTTTCCTTTTTTTTTTTTTTTTTTTTATTCTTCTTCTCCTTCTCCATTTTGAAAAGCAAATCATTTTGCCTTGTCTTAAACATGGGAACTGCAGTTGTGCCTGCAGAGAAGAGCTCCTGGGATGGGGCATGAGGGGTGCCCTCCCAGGCAGAAAATGAGCCCACTTACCTGTACCCTAAACAACAGGGTATGAAGTGGTTCAGGCAAGAGAAATCTTTCCTAACTCTCATAAATAATAACAGGGTGTCAATGCAATGGACCAAAGATTGACTGCAGCTAGCAACATGTATGCCAAACAGATTTAAATGAGGTACTCTGATAGTAATAGCAGTAGCAACAGCTCTGGCAATGAAGATCTCAGCACAGGCTTTTGGGTGTTGGTATTTTTTTCAACAGTGTTCCCAGATAGCTTGTGCTGTAATTGCTAAAACTTGGCTGTGCTTTGGTGTTTGAGTGAAGGCAATCCCCATCTCTTGCCAGCTGCCATGGTAACAGAGTCTTGCCCCACTCTTGGAAAAATCAGTATCACCCCCAAATTGAGAGTGCCTTTGAAATGATGACATCTGGGCTCTCTCTTTAAAGATTTGTGGGGCAGAGCTTTATTTACCTTTTAAGCCTTTCAATCATTTTGAAAACGTGTTTTTAATCTTTTCACTATGTGAGAAGCTGTTTTATTTGTTGTTATAATTAATTAATTAAGTCTGGGTTAGTCAGATGATTCCAGGAGCTGTGATTTTAACAAAAATGCTAAAAGAAACCCCGAAACAACCACAAAAAAGAAAAACCTAAAAAAAAAAATAAATGCAGGGCTTGAAGTAAAATTGTAAATTAGCACAGGTAATTTAAATGCTTTCTGCCACCTAATACATACTTGCTGTTTAATTTTTCTCCCTCTCCCCCACCTCAGGGGTTTTTTTTTTCCCTCTCTCTCTGTCTTACAGAGTGCCATAGACACAAGAGCCTAAATTTCAGTTCATCACCAAAGAAATCAGATAGAGGGTGAATAAATTGATCATTAAAAGAGAAAGCAGGTATTATTTGCTGAAGATTTCTAGTAATCAGCAATAATGAGAACAAAAATAGAGAAAGTTCTTGCTAATTACATCATTTTTTTTGTGAGCAAAATGTTAATATTTTCATGAGAAGCAGCATCCACAGGGAAGAAGAAAAGGGGATGTTTTCTCAGAATATTTGTTGCAGGTGGCTATTTTTTAAGGAGGTTTCTTTCTTTTGTGGGTCTCACGTTGATTTTTTACAATGAGCTGCTATTAGATCTCACTGATCTTGAATTGCAGAGATTTCTGGGGAAAAAAATTGCTGTGAAGTTTTAAGAAATGGGAATGAAGGTAATGAAATAACCGTAAGAAATAAGATTAGAATTGACCTTGCTGCTATGAAGACTTCTCTCAGCTCTTGTGAAGGGGGGAGGGGAAAAATCAAAGATGTTAACCTTATTCTCTTTCTTCCCTTGCCTGCAGAAGGCCTCTTAGCACATACATCACATCTAATCTTATTTCTCTTTCTTGTATATATTGCATTAAACTCAGTTTGCATTTGGCTTGTTTTCTGCCTTTAAAAAATGATGTGTGGGGAGCTGTACCTTCCATTCGGCAGTCTCCAGTGATTTGGATCTTAATTTTCACCAGCAAATAATTTGGTTGGAGGGCAGGTCAAGTGGCCTCCAGGCTAACTTAAAATTGGTTTTGAAAATACACCTTATGTATCTGTTGACAAAAGGCTCTGTCAGTACCTGGCTAAGCGGCAGGGAAGGCAGGCAGCAGGCTACCCCAGATACCGGGACGGCACCTGCAGCAGCTGGCACAAATCAGCTCCCAGGTCAGCCTGAGATGTAGCACCATATATTTAGTCTTGCCATGTTTTATGACTCTCTGCAGCACAAAAATGTTGGTTTAGAGATATACTGATTTTAGAGCTGTGCTGTGGCTGGCAGAGACATGGCACTTTGCAAGTAGATGCTATGGCAGTTGTTTAGGAAGCGGCTCATCCTGCGAGTGGTTTAGAGACATCACTGTCCCTTCATCTTGTCTCTAGTCACTGCTGCTGTTGAATAATGTGCTTGTTCTCCAGGCTTTTGCTGTTAATTCCATCTAAAGATAGAGTCCTATGGGAAAAGTTCTTCAGTGTGCCGTGTGCTGAATGTTGTCTGCTTGCCTGCTTGCCTGCATGGGGACATGGGGAAGGAATAGCATTTACCTCTGAATGATGGCACCAAGTGTGACCTTGTTGATCAGGTAATCTGAAGAGTCTTCTTACTATGCAAATGCTTGGAGAAGCATCAAAATCTAACTTAGAATTAAGCTATGTGTTACCATTTATAAATAGAATCAGGGCTTGCTACAAGGGGCAGGAAAGATGCTCAATCCTAATGAAGTCCTAACCTGTAGATGTACTACCAGAACAGTAGCGGAGCCAGGAGCTTAGTCCTGTCTCCAAAAGAGAGCTATTAGTGCAAAAGACTGATTGGAGCTTTCTGAATTTTATTGGAAATGTTGTTCCTTAGATTTCTCATGCTCAAGTGAAGGCACCTCTCTGACAACTGGGAACCTGTCAATGGTCTCAGTTTTCTCTTGTATTTCCCTCATCTACCCTGTGCATCCTGCAATTGAGGCTTTTGACAGTAGCAACAGAGTTTTTTCTTGCTGTTTGCAGGACTGCTGCTTCTTGGCAAGGGCTCAGTGACTGAGAAAAAGATCCTTGATCTAGGAAAAATGTATATGTGTGTGTGTACATATATATACATTCAATATAAAAATATCCTGAAAGAAGAGTCAACAAAGTACCTGTTATGGAAATAACTTGTGAGTTGCTATAAGAAATAGGGATATACTGCGTTCATGGTGGAGAAATCAAGGAAAATATGATGTTTGTATCATTCTACTTGTATTTAAAACCAGAAAACCTTGAAAATTGACACATTCATCTCCTTCTGCATTATGTAAATAACATTAAATGTAAATTTCAAGCTAGAAGTGCATCATAAACAAATCACCTTTATTTTCTTTTCAACATTGGTAGCAGATTTGCAAAGTTTCTAAGCATCCCTAAACCATGAAAATATTGTGGCTCATTCTTTTCTGTGAAGGAATACAAGGCTGTTCTTGCTTTAAGCTAGGAAAGGGAGGACTTCCCATGTCAGATTTTAGATACTGAAGTAAGCATTTGCCAGTACTTCCTAATCTTATACTCAAGAGGGCTTCTGTTGAGGCCAGTCAGTATCGTGATAGCCTTTTTGCTGACAAGAAAAAATAAACCTGTTGCACCACCTTCACTAGAAAGTTGAACTCTTGCTTTCTATACCCAATGAGTAGAGTGCCTCTGCTTTCTTTAGTGTGGTATATTGATTAAGTTAATAACTCAATATTTGGCAACACAAAACTTCTTTACCCAAGATGTTTTTTAGAGAGGATCTGTAAGGGATGGGGTAAATTAATTAATGGGAGACGATATATAAAAATATTAACAGTTTATTAATATTAAATATTCAGAACT
>VWYK01088997.1:0-10352 GCA_013399775.1 Semnornis frantzii
CTCCAGGCTGAACAACTCAAATTTCTCAGTCTGTCTTCACACCAGAAGTGCTCTGGTCATCTGATCTCCTCCTCTGGACCTTCTTCATCAGGTCCATGTTCTTCTTGTGCTGAAGGCCCCAGAGCTGGTCACAGTACTCCAGATGAGGTCTCACCAGGGTAGAGTGGTAGAATCACCTGTCTCAATATGCTGACCATGCTTTTTTTAATGTGATTTGCCTCCTGGACTGTAAGTGCACATACTTGTTCATATCCACTTTTTATTGACCAGTACCCACAAGTCCTTTTCTGCAGCACTGCTTTCTTATTACATCCTCTCCCAGCCTGGACTCTCAGGACTCAGGTGCAGGATGTTGTATTTGGCCTTGTGGAACCTCATGAGGTTCACCTGCATCCACTTAGGCAGGCCAAACTTGCAATTAGAGTTCTAAGTTCCTCCATAAAAAAATTGAGTGCTGCCCTTCATAACAGATCCACAGCTTCAAAGAAGGATCCAAACAGAAAGTCAGCAGGAGTGAACAAAGATTTTTGAGTACAGGTGAACTGAAGGCAAAGCTTTTCTTCTTATATCCATTCCAAATAATACTTTATTAGAAATCACTTTAAGTTTCTCTCCCAGCAATGCAGAACACAATTTTACACCACTCTGAGGTTTTCTGGGTTGTAATAAAATTCCCAAACAATGCAAACACTTCAGATCTGTCTCCTCCATTATGAGTTGTTGGGATAATTTTGAGAAAGACCTTCAAGACTATTGAGTCCAACCATTAAAACTGCTTAGGAGGCTTTCATATTGCCACCTCCAAAAGTAAAGAGAAGGAAAACTTTAATCTTACCTTAATTAAAAGGAGTCATCCTTTAGACAAGGCAATCTTTGAGCTTCTCATTGTTATACTGTTTATCTCCAGAGGACTTTCTGCTTTCTTCCTCACCACAGCTGAAGTCTATGTAAGATGAACTTTTGAACTTCTGTTTCATAAAAAAATAAAGAAGCTTCAGATATTCTCAGCCTCACTACAGGGAAGACAAGACACTTGTCTCAGTGCAACATGACCTACTCAGAGTGAGACTTAGCAATGCTCCTGTCCTGAACAAAACACAGAAAATAAAAGCAAGCAGGACAGCTTCAGAGCTTGGTGTGGTTGAAGCAAGATGAAAACCCATTAAAATGAAAATATCTTTTGGAGTGTCTCTCAGCTCACACCAACGAAAAAGAGTTTGGAATTGGATCCACTAAGATCATTCTGTCCACTTTCCTTCCTGCCTGTTCTGCAGACTCCTGAAAAAGCAACCTAAAACTCAACTCCCTAAAACCCACCAGCAGCACAACATCCACTTTCCATCTCCCCTCTGCCACTTCAAACCCATTGCCCCTTGTCCTGGCATTCCCAGACCTTGTCAATAGTCCCTCCCCAGCCTTCCTGTAGCCCCCTTCAAATACTGGAAGGCCACTCCAAGGTCTCCTGGAAGCCTTCTCTTCTCCAGGCTGCAGAGCCCCAACTCTCTCAGGCTGTCCTCATAGCAGAGCTGCTGCAGCCCTCTCAGCATCTTTGTGGCCTCCTCTGGACTTCAGTGAGCATGGAGATACAGTAAAGGTTTTTAGAGAAATGGTTCACTGCACACATCACACAATCACTGCTCTTGGAAAAGTCCTTTAAGATGATCAAGCCCAACCATTATCTATCTCTACTACACTGCATCCTAACAACACTAGCTTCTCCTGGAGGTGTTGATGATTGCAGGTTTGGTTGCAGTTGACACTTCTGCTGTTCATGTGCCCTGTGATCCTCGAGCATCATGTCTAGACAGCTTTTAAGTACACCCAGGGATGGCCATTTGTGCTGCTTTGAGCTAACTGGAGTATTTTAATAGAGAAAATTGTACTATAGGCTGTGAAGGTAAAACAATGGTGATGTCTGCTGCACTCATAGGCTTGCTGAGATGTTTACAGAAGAGATAAGAGAGTGTCTTGAGCAGGCAGTCTGGGTCACGAGGCTAGCAGCTTCTGGGGCTAGCAGCTCTGGCTTCTCCTCTCTGCTGAATAACTCCACTAACTGCTTTCCGTCTAATCCCCCCCTCCAGCCAATTCTCCAAAACCTTGGGGTAAGGTGTAGGGGTGGGGAGAAGGTGGAAGGGTGGTTGGGAGCCCCTCCTGGGGTCTCTGATTTCTGGGAAGGGAGTTGTGTTTCTGTATTACCTTTACCTTGTATATCTCTGTAACTATTCCTGTCTATAGTGTAGATATTTGCTTGTATATTGTGCTGAGCTGTAAATAGAGCTTCATCTCTTAACTTCCAGCTGGCTGAGGTCTAGTCTGGGTCATTTTACAAGTGTGGGGGGACAGGGAACTCCCAAACCATCACACCATTCAGTGTAAGAATGTAGGTATATGAACACAAGTACCTACTGCAATCGAACCTGCAATCATCAACACCAAGAGAGGAAACCAACGATGTTAGAAAGTGCTTGCAGCTGCAAGAAGCACACTGTCACACACACTGAGTCCAGCTGTTCTCATCTATGTACAGATTTACCATGAGATTGAAATCCACATACTGGTAGCTGTTATTATGGAAGGGAGAAAGGCATTTGTTAGATGAAGGTGGGAAGAGAATGGATGCAGTCAAACAGAACTGAACTTCAGTTATAAGCAGGCAAGCCTTTATGCTTTTCATCTTGAAGAAAACTCTCTAGCTATGTGGTAAATTGTAATAGCCACCACATCAATCAACTACAGGGAGGCATAATTAGATACACTTAGGCAAATATATTGTGCTCACATTCTTTCTTCTCTACTGGTGAGGCTGAAAAGGCATCTCAATGAGATGGTGTGAGGACCCAATGGCTACTGAAGAGCACTTAAAAGTGTATTTAATACAACACACAAATACAGATGGGAGCACAAAACAGCTTTGCAGATTTTAGGTGCAAAGATTCATATTGAAATAACTCTGGCTGAATGCTCTTCAAGGGTAGTTTTTATGTGAGAGCAGATAAAAAACTGTTCTCTGCAAATAAAGCTTTTGATACACACAGTACTGAAGCCTGTGGAAATAATGTTTGGCTTTCCAATCTTCAAAAAAAAAAACCCAACCCTGTATTGTCCCTGCATAAAGAGAAATCACAGAACCACTTATCTCAGGGCTGATTCTCTTTGAGATATACTACCTTTAATTTTTCTATGCTCTCCCCTTACTGCTCACAAGCTCCAGCACAGAGCTTTGTTCACAGTAGTGTGCACCTCACGGTTCTCACACTCAGGATGAGTATTGATGCACACTCAGCAAAGGGATGGATGATTTGCTGATATTAATCAAAGATGGCTGAGGGTAGAAAAAAAAATATCTGCCTGGTAAGGTAGCCCTGCACTTTTTCTACCAGTTTGAAGAGAATGGCCTAAGCTACTCAGCAATAGATTCTTTTCAAATGACCTTTTAAAACTGAATTTTAGCTAGAAGCCTTCTTTTTTGTATCATCTCTACCTCAAAGATCAATGTTAAAAGATTATGGAACAGCTGCAGATAGTTCTTTGATATTTGCTCACCTTCCTTCCAAATCTTTCTTTACTTGAGGTTTACTTTTAGCCAGGAGTCAGATTAGTCTCAGCGAGTGAACCCACAGAGCAGCTCCTCAGATCCATAATATATTTGTCTCAGCAGGACTCTGTATTGGTCCTCTGTTGAAGAGGCTAAAAACCTGCCAACCTTGTTTTCTAGCTTGAGTGCCTGACCTCTGCCTCCACAAATAAAAGCCTGGATTAGGCTCTTCAGGATTGTTTACAAATACAGAAGACACCTACATTCCATTTGAGTGGGGGCCAAATCAAGGAGATGCTCCCCAAACCAAAACATGGAGTTAATGTCTTCATTACATCAATTAAATCGTTATTATGGAGGTGCACACCTTCAGACAACACTGCCATGCCATTATTATGGAGGTGCACTACAGCTTTTCAGGCAGCACTGCCATGCCTTCAAGGCACTGCTGGTAATGTACATTGAGAAAGCATTGAGAGAATTGATTGCTCCTAACTGAGTTTTTATTTTCCTGAGTGTAAGTTTACAGACAAGTTTCCAATCAATGCCTCTGGTACCAAAAGCTTCTTTCAAGAGCAGGCTGGGTCTACAGGTATCTGTTAAGATCCATTGTATTCAGTTAGGAATACCCCAGACCCTGCATTAGCAACTGAGAGGAAATGCCTGCTCTGTTACCGTGGCTGTTCCTGCACTTGTGGAAGAGGGAGCAGGATTTATTTCTTTGTATCCTATCCATCCTAAAAGGATTACATTAATATGTCCCAAAGGAAACAGCAGATAAAAGAGTATTTGTAGCCATTCTTCCTCATCATTTGTTAACTGTGGAACCTGATTAATACATTATGAGACTAAGTCATTTCAGTCTTTTCTTTTACAACGGTTGAATTTGGAATTGATTTATTTGCTTTCACTCTATACAGGGCTGGGCTCAATGACCTTAGAGGTCTTTCCCAACAGAAACAATTCTGTGATTCTTCCCAACAGACACATCACTGAAGGATATCTGATAAAAAAATCACACATTGTCAGTCTTCTAATCCCTTTGCTTGCAGGCTATGCAATGATGGTAGCTTCCTCCTTGCCTTGTCTTTCATTGCCTACTTCTTATTTTACTTCTGCTTCGTGTTTCTTATTAAGCACTTCAGAGATTTTCCTGAGGTGAGGATCAGACCTTGAGATGTTGCTTTTACCTTGAGATGTTGCTTTTGTCTCTTTTTTTTTTTTTTAATTGCTGTTTAACTTCTCTATAGATTTTATACTTTTCTACTGCAGGTACAGCAAATGGCTGTCCTTGTCTTCCTCTCTTTATTTTGAGAGTTAACAGCTAGTAAGTCAACACTAAGATGACTCTGTGGAATATGCAGAGCTTTAAATGCACCAGTGAAGGCATAATGCACCTGATAATCTGAAAACAAGTAATGAAATTTGAAAGGATTTTATTTGGAAAGGCATCCAGAGGTCAAGGATGCTTTGAGTTCTGAAGAGCTGAGTGTGGGGTTTGGTTTTGTTGTTTTTTTGTTTGCATTTCATAGTGAAATGCAATTATAAAAAGAGATCTTTGTCACTGTACCTATTAGGATTCAATACATTGACTCTTAGTGCAGTATGGAAATGAGAGGAGCAGAGATGCCTGCTCATGTTGTGTTGCAGAGCTCCAGTGCTATGG
This sequence comes from Semnornis frantzii, assembly GCA_013399775.1. Classification (NCBI taxonomy): domain Eukaryota; kingdom Metazoa; phylum Chordata; class Aves; order Piciformes; family Ramphastidae; genus Semnornis; species Semnornis frantzii. The sequence goes on from VWYK01088997.1 coordinate 5,202, forward strand.
ACAAGCTCAGCTCAGCACAACACAAATCTCTTTGAAGGGTGTGCAATCCTTCTGACAGCACTGCCTCTGCCCTGCTGAGATGGAAATAAAAAACTGGTGGACAAGAAAGGTGGGGAGTGGTTCTTATACTGTTCCTTAGGGTCTCAGGGCAATATTGCCAGGGAAGCAGTCTTGGCACATCTTTGGAGTGCAGAAGGCCACAGGAGCTGTCATCAGGTTTCTGTGCAGTCTGTGTGATTCAGACTATGCCATGATGTGTTGGCTGCACCCTCTGGTAAGGAAGTCACCAGTGTCCTCTCTTCATCTCCACTGAGTGCACTGCAAAAGAGACATCTTTAGGTACTGCATTTCACTCAGAGCTTTACTCAACTTTTCTAAAGTGAAGGATCACCAAACAAGGTTGAAAACAGCTTCCAGGTTGTTTTAAATCTGAGTTACTCTGTGCAAGAGCGACAGGGAAACTAGAAGCTTCTAGCAAGGCTTGGGTCTGGAAAGCACTGAACAAATTCAAGAGAGTCTGAAGCATGAAGTTAGATCTCACCAATTGGGATTTGTGATAATTAAAGAGTAGAATTGGATGGAACCCCTTTAAACCACATCCAAGAGGGAGCTTCTGATGCTGGTCCACACAGGATGGCAGGAACAAGCCACTGGTTTTGTGCTGTAGGTCACTTGGAAACTCAGAACATTCAACAAGGCCAAGTGTAAGATCCTGCACCTGGGTAGGCACAGTGCCAAGCACAGCTCCAGGTTGGGTGGGGAATGGCTGAGAGCAGCCCTGAGGAACAGGCCCTGGGGGTGTGGGGTGAGGAAAAGCTCAAGATAAGGCTGCAGTGTGAGTGCAGCCCAGACAGCAACTGTGTGCTGGGCTGCAGCAAGAGCAGTGTGGGCAGCAGGGCAAGGGAGGGGATTGTGCCCCTTGGCTCTGCTCTCCTCACACCCCACCTGCAGTCCTGGGGGCAGTTCTGGAGCCCCCAGCACAGGAAGGACATGGAAATGTTGGAGCCAGTGCAGAGGAGGCCACCAAGATGGTGAGAGGGCTGCAGCAGCTCTGCTGTGAGGACAGGCTGAGAGAGTTGGGGCTCTGCAGCCTGGAGAAGAAAATGTTTTGAGAAGACCTTGTAGTAGCCTTCCATTACCTGAAGGGAGCCTACAGGAGGTCTGGGGAGGGACTATCGACAAGGTCTTGTAATGATAGGATGAGGAGGAGTGAGTTTGAACTGGCAGAGGGGAGATTTAGATTGGATGTTAGGAAGAAGTTCTTTACAGTGAGACACTGGCAGAGGTTGCCCAGGGAGGTTGTGGCTGCTCCCTCCCTGGAGGTGTTCAAGGCCAGGTTGGAGGAGGCCTTGAGTGAGCTGTGCTAGTGGGAGGTGTCCCTGCCTATGGCAGGGGGGTGGAACTGGATGATGCTTGAGGTCCCTTCCAACCTAAACCATTCTATGATTCTATGAAAACAGGACAGGTAAGGATCTGTTCTCTGCAGAACAGGGTTGTGAAGAGCCAGGTTGGGCATTCTCCACCAAACCAAAATTAAACCAGAATGCAGAACTTGTGGGAGATGTTTGCAGGGAGACATAATCCTTTAAATGGTGAACTTAGGTTTGAAAGTAGTTGGCTCTGAATAGGATTAATTTCCAAATTGTACAAACATTAATGACAAGATTGCTACAGTCACATGCTGTAGAAGGACATGCTACAGTCCCTTTAATCAGGCAACAAAATTTCAGCATGCTAAATGCTCTTTCTGAGGGACTTAGGACAATTTATTAAATCAGTAAGTTCAAATGATGAAGCAGGAATATTAGGCAAAGAAAGAGCTGCAGTTAGCAGTCTACAATGCACAGACTATGTGAGTGCTGTTTTTAATCCAAGACCTATTCATAACACAGTTACAATTAATGAAGGAAATGAAAACCCCACTCCTTTGATGCACAGGTTGCAAACAAAAGAGTACTAAATGACACATTATTTAGTGCAAATTGTCCATCTCAGTTAGCTTTTTGTACACCATGGCTTCCTCAGAGCCAGCTCCATCTCTGAGCACTACTTCTGTGCTGCTTTCTATGAAGCAGGGATCATTTCTAGTTTAAAGCAAAGCTCAGTGTTCATCCCTGCTTCATTTGAAGAGAGTGGCTTCATGCTGCATTATATTTTTGACCTAAGTGTAAAAATATCTCCTAGTTAATTAATTTTAATTCCAATTATTCAGTTCTCTTCATTCTACTTAATTATGGGCATGAGGACTCGAAGAGGAATTTCTTGCATCTTGGAGCTGAATGGATTTTGGATATGAATTTTGAAGCCTTTAGCCACAGCTGAATGTCACTAACTGAGGCCTTTAACATTTAATAAATGCCTAATACAACAAAAAAAAAATCTTTTATATTCACAAGAAAATATTTTCCTCTCTTTCATTCTCATTTATTCCATGCACTCCTAAAACATATTTTTTTTAATGTAGATTAATATTCCTCCCATGTTCCTTTCCTGTCACACCAATATTTGTTTGCTTTGCTTTGCAGAAACACCTTTAGTCCAAGCTGATTAGAATCCATCCAAGCTTTTATCTTGCCATTATAAAGGCATTTATTAAATGGCAAAAATTAGATGATCAATGAAGAAATGATAGTGGGATTCAGAGCAAACCCTCCTAACCTTTGCTGCCCTTTCTGCCACACGATTTAGAAGTGGGAGTTTTTTAAAGAGACCTTTATAAAATCTTCCATGGACAAACAATTCAGATAATATTTGTTGGCAGAAGACTTTGGGAGAAGCAGAAAATGCAATGAGCTCTGTTTCCTGAACCAGTTTTCATAAAGTGGTCAGCTGGCCTTGAACACCCAGCAGAAAAATTGACTTTTTTCTCCAAGACAACTTCCTGAGGGCAAATCAAACTGAGTGGGTGCATGAAAACTTGAAACACCTTTCCTTTTCCAGCTCATTCAGCAACAATATCTTCTACAGGACAAGATATCACCTTTTTTTCTTTCCTCTCTTTAAATACAAGCACAAAGCCATCCAGGTTTTGATTTCTAGCAGCCAATAAATACAAGCCAAAAACATTATGTAGATCAGCTCAGAAGCTCACAAATGGAAATGTGAATCTCACCAAGGGGGAAAAAAATAACAAAAAAAAGGGAAAGGATACAGAAGGAAATATAAAAGGGCAAAAGAGGAACAAAAAAATAATTTTGTTAGTGTTGGAGTGCTCATGTTACAAAGTTTACTTTCACTGGTGCTGAGTAGCTGCATCTCCAGCAGAGATGATGATCTGTGGGACTGTCCACACAAATCACAGAATCAGAGAATCATAGAAGCATAGAATGGTGTGAGGGTTTGGGAGTTCCCCGCCTCCCCCCCACTTTAAAATGACCCAGGCTAGACTCTCAGCCAGCTGGAAGTAAAGAGATGAAGCTCTATTTACAGCTCAGCACAATATACAAGCAAATATCTACACTATACACAGGAATAGTTACAGAAATATACAAGTTTAAGGNTCGAGAGACTCTCTTATCTTCTTTGTTTTGGTTTTCTTATACCTAAACATCGCAGCAAGCCTATGAGTGAAGTAGACATCACCATGGTTTTACCTTCACAGCCTACAGTATAATTTTCTCTATTAAAAATATTCCAATTAGCTCAAACCAGCACAAATGGTAAGGTTGGAAGGGACCTCAAAGCTCAGCCAGTTCCAAACCCCTGCCATAGGCAGGGACACCTCCCACTAGGACAGCTCACTCAAGGCCTCCTCCAACCTGGCCTTCAACACCTCCAGGCAGGGAGCAGCCACAACCTCCCTGGGCAACCTGTGCCAGTGTCTCACCACCCTCACTGCAAACAACTTCCTCCTAACAGCCACTCTAAATCTTCCCTCTGCCAGTTTAAACCCATTGCCCCTTGTCCTGGCCTTGCAAGCACTTGTCAACAGTCCCTCCCCAGCCTTCCTGTAGGCCCCTTCGGATCCTGGAAGGCCACTCCAATGTCTCCTGGAAGCCTTCTCTTCTGCAGGCTGCAGAGCCCCAATAGTGGTGTGTAGGAGCTTGGTGTGTCTGTAGATCAAGCCCACCTAGCCACAGTCAGTGCCCACTGGAAAATGTCAGCTGTCACAAGTCAAAGCAACAACTCAACAATCCAAAGGCTGTTTAGACAGGAACTAAGCCATTCTGTTATCTGCAGCATAACTAATTCTGGGACTGGTTTGTAAAGAGATTGGCTCCTAATGAGTCCAAAATCTGGACTCTATCAGCTAAATAGCATCAGTAGGAAGACAAAGAGGTACAGATGTTGGAGTGACACCTAAGGAACTGCTGTTTCTGGATTGATATGATGCATTGCAGCATCTCCCTATCTCCAGGAGACCATGACTTCAGCATGCTTGATAGCACCATTAAGCAGCTGTGTAGCACAAAACCACAAAAACTCAGGCTGAAAACAGTGGAATTAACTGAAGAGAATACAAATTAGCTAACAGATTTATTTCTCACACTGACATAATAAACAAATATTGATGGTTTCCTGTGGTGTAATACATCCTTATTCACTGCTTCACAACTCACTTGGATCTTCATCATTTTCTCTTCACTGCTTTTAAATGGGTGATTTATCCCCTACTTCTCAAAATATTAGTCTGTTTACAGTCTTCAGATAGCTAACAGATTGTGCATCATTGAAGCAACAACGTGGAGACTTGAAATGCTTCTGCTGTTCACCTTTATTTTCCTTTTTTTTTTTTTTTCTTTTAATGCATCAAACTTTTAAGGCAGAGAATTAAAAGCAACCTGCATCAGCTTTGTGGTTAACAGAAGCATTTTGACTGTGGATCCTGGTAATGCCTTTTGAATAACTTCAGCCCCTCAGAATGTCTCCTGCTCTTGGAAAATGATGATTTGTTGGGTACATAAAGCAGCAAAAGAGCACATGTTTGCAAAGCACCTGAAGAATGATGGGCCCCAAGCTGTAATGTGAAGCACAGACTCACACAGTGTGCCACGGTGTAAAACCTGAGTTGCAGCTTGCAAATGAATGGAGACCAATTCCATTGCAGTGAAGCCCAAACACTCCTCATGCTTGGTCTAGTCACAGTTCAGTTGAGAATGGTGACACTTTCTCCTACCTTGAGTAGAGACCTGTCTCTGTTGTGGGATTTCA